>JAQGBS010003238.1:0-11816 GCA_034698545.1 Acrobeloides obliquus
GATTTCGCGGATAGATATCCGACTTTGGTACCATACGCCTATAGAATTGTGCATAGAAATGACATAGCACCACATGCTATTCCGTTGACAGCCGGATATTCCCATCATAAAAATGAAGTATGTCTTATAGACAGGATCAATAAGTATTTAAATTTTTTTAACCCGTTTTGGCTTTAGAAAACATCTTTTAAATGTGGTGTTAGAAAGCTAGGATAGTGGGATGCAGCCGTCATTCTAGTGGTTCCACCACTAGAGCGTAGAACGTATTTTATGAATACACTTTTTGACCTTCATGAGGATGAACATAGGCTGCCTAAGTGAGATCACCACCCTGAAGTCCCGTTCATAACAAAATGTTTCTCGTTTTTTTAGATCTGGTATAACAATAGTATGAATGAGAATGATCCGTATATTGAATGCGATGAAGAAGAAAGCCCAAATTGCAGTGATAGTGTTCCCCAAAGTGAATGGACCTGGAACGATCATAAATATTTTGTTGGAGCTGGATTGAACGATACTTGTTATTGTATAAAAGGGACATAATAAAAGTCGATGATTTTAAACGAAATATCTTGTTTATAAAAAATTTAAATGAATTATAAAAATTTAAAAGTTATCCATGACTAGCGATTCAAAGTAGATCTCGAGTCGGAATTGACATCAGTAGAGTCAAAAAATCCTAACAGTTGAAAGTGCTTAATTAATGCCATGATTTATCATGAAAACAACTGGATCAACAGTTGTTTTCATGATAAAAAAAAGGCTCCAATAGCTTTATAATGTGACATGTAATCTAGTGATGCCCAAAGTGACAAGACAATGGTTTTTGCCACCTTTGTCACTTTTTGATCAAAGCATTTACATAAAAAATTCAAAATTTCAGTGCTTTGGGATCCATTCGAGCCTTTGAAGATGGTGGTGCTGAAGGAGGTCAAAAATTGAAAATTCTTTAGATTAGCGAAATTCGCCATAATTTATATATATTCGGGAAATTCATGAAAAATGGAGCATTTTTTATTTTTACAGTAAATTCTGAATCGTTATTGTTGTCGAGATAATCGCGTTTGAAGTTGATGATTTTTTAGTTGCAATTTTGAATTTCCCGCCAAAATTGAAAATCAGGGTTTTGCGGGAAATTCAAATTCAAAATCGCAACTCAAAAATCGCCAACTTCAAACGCAATTATCTCGACAACGATAACGATTCAGAATTTACTGTAAAAACAAAAAATGCTCCATTTTTTATGAATTTTCCGAATATATATAAATTATGGCAAATTTCGAGAATCTAAAGAATTTTCAATTTTTGACCTCCTTCAGCATCACCATCTTCAAAGGCTCGAATGGATCCCAAAGCACTGAAATTTTAAATTTTTTATTACTTAGTTTTGTTGCGCTAGTTGAGAGGTTTGACATATGCAAAAATGAGGAGATACTGGAATTCTTTTGCTAAGATAGACCAATTTTTGTGAAAATTTGGGGGTTCCCACAGGCATAAAAATGTATAGGCATACTCCTTTAAACCTAACCAGAAAACTTTCTTGAATTCCACCGACTATGGAAAGTATATAGAAATGTAGCACGTGCGTAGCCCTGAAAATAAAAAAAATTTCAAGTCAAAACGATTTATCCTTGAAAAGATAGAATTTTTTGAAGCCTGGCTTACCTGTAAGGCCAAAGAATGCCTGATCTTCAACTTGGTACTGGGTCAATCTCCAACCAGTGAACGAATCTAATAGGTCTCCAAAAACAAAAGTTGCTCAATACTTTACGAACTATAATGTTATGCAAACAAAAATTAAAAATTTGATCAAAAAAAGTTTGTCACTCCAGAAGCTCGATTCTTTCAGAGCCGATGCTTTAAAATATGAGCAATATCATTTATGATTTTTTTGTGAATATGAAAAGAATACATTTATTGATTTATTTCATTTTTTAAAAACTCAAAGAGCATGCAAAATAAGTTTTCAATATAAAATTAGACTTGTTTTACAAAAAAAGTTATTAACACTAATATTCATTTTATAGATGGATTTAAGGCTCTAGGAATTTTAATTAGACTATTTTTATTTTTAGTATTTCAAAAACTCGACTTTTGGACTTGTCGAGAACTAAATTTTTTAGAAGCACCTTTCATTTCTCGCAATAAAAAATGACATGATAAGAATTTTATGAAACAATAAAACTTTTAAACAATACCATTGGACTTCAAATTTTTATGAGAAAATTGTGCTTTTAATCAGACTACATGTGTCGAAGGTCGCTTTTTATGAGATTTTCATAAGAATGGGCACATTCTATAAAGTTTTCGCGTTTATTTTCTTTGGATGTGTGGAAGTCTTTGGGCAAAGAGTGGATGTCAACACGACTAGGGGTCCTGTATTTGGATTTCATTTTGATCAAGGAAATAATAAGAGTCAACTTTATTATGGGTCTGCGGACGTGTTTTTGGGGATACCCTTTGTTATGCCACCAGTTGATTCGTTGAGATTTCAGGTATAACAAGAATGCTTTCATTTTCATTTCATTTATACTTTCTAGATTTTCTGTCTTTTTTAACATTATATGCTACCACTTTATTATAAAATTTAGAAACCTCGTGCAATACGCCAATACCCAGGAGCTAGCCCATATAACGCTACCTATTTCCGTCTAGCATGTCCCCAAGAAAGGTTAGCCGATAGTCAAATGAGTGAAGATTGTCTGTATTTGAATATTTTTACACCAAATGTAATTTTTTATTTGGAAACATTTGGCACGAAAACCTAATTTTAGGCACATTCTAATTATAAATACCCCGTCATG
Organism: Acrobeloides obliquus; assembly: GCA_034698545.1. Taxonomy (NCBI): domain Eukaryota; kingdom Metazoa; phylum Nematoda; class Chromadorea; order Rhabditida; family Cephalobidae; genus Acrobeloides; species Acrobeloides obliquus. The sequence goes on from JAQGBS010003238.1 coordinate 2,805, forward strand.
GTGTGGATTCATGGAGGGGCTTTAAAATTAGGCTTTGCTTCAGATTTTGGCACAGCTGGTACAGTTAGGAATCTGGTCTCTAGAGGAGTTGTGGTAGTTACGATACAATATAGACTGGGTGTGCTAGGTATTTTGAAAAAAACGTTTGATTTTTTAATTTTACATTTCTAGGCTTTTTCACTACACATACCGATGATTTTCCACCGAATCTTGGCATGTTGGATCAAGTAGATTTTCAAAAAAATATTAAAGTTTAAAAAAATTTTAGGTTGAAGCTCTAAAATTCATCCAGGAAGAGATTTCAAATTTTGGAGGAGACCCTTATAGGGTTACCATATTTGGACAATCAGCAGGATCTGCTTCGGTATCAGCTCATACGTATTCACCCTTGTCACAAAGTAAGGATATATCTAGGAACGTTTATGCATTTCTGTATCTCAAAATCCGCATAGGAAATCGATCTGTTTGACCTCAAAAATCGAAAATTCGGATAGTTTTTACCTATACCAGCTTTTTGAGCCATCAAAAATGCCTTTTCCCTCGAGGACGGTTTGAAAAAAGACCCAAAACGAGCAAGGCATTCCTATAGAAATCGTCAAAAAAGTGTGAAAACGAAGTTTGTGAATTCTAGTTTTTTACAATTTTAAAGACTGGAAACTCATGTCTAAGGGTAAAATTTATCGCGGAATTCAAAAATGAGGTTATTTTTGATCTAAAAATTCAAAAAACTTGAAAACCTTAAAACTGAGAGACGGAAAAGGAAAATATCAATGAGAATTTATCTACCGATTTTTAGATCTTTTCCAACTTGCCATCCAACAGTCCGGCACAATTCTAACCTGCCTAGAAGGAGCTCTGGGTTTTTCTGGCCTTAGCTTTGATAGGGCTCAAAAATTATGCAATTATACAATCGCTTTATGGAACTCTAGGAATTATACAGCGTTGAAAGATTGCCTCCAAACTATGGACTATCATGAGTGGTTAAAATATGAACCTGTAAAATTTTTAAATATTTTTTTAAATTTAAATCATTCAATTTTAGGAAAATGTCATAGGATGGAAAATGGTTCAAGACGATTATTTTTTGCCTGATGTTCCCAGAAATTTATGGAAAACTAGACCTAATATTCCGAGAATTATAGGAGTGGTAAAAGATGAATGGGCTTTATATGGTAAAAATTCTAGTTTTCTGTTATAGGTCTATTCATGAGCTGGAAATTCTAGAAAATTTTGGAAAATCTAAAAAATCTAGAAAATCTCGAAAATCCTATATATCTAAAAAAAATCGTGGAAAATACAGGATGATCAAAAAGTATGGAATATCATTTCAAATTTTCAAGTTCAATATCCAAGCTTCTAAAAAAGTTTTTTCGACTTGGTTTTTTTCTAATATTGAAATCAGTCATATGCATCAACTGCGCAGTCAATTTGAAACTGCGCTGCGCAGTTCATATAGCAGTTTCAAACTGCGCTTTTCAACACAGTTTCAAATCATACATGCACAAGGTCTTAGGAGTGATGCGTTATGATTCTGGGCCCCGCATCATGACGCGCACCATGACGCGTATCATGACGAGTGTCATGACACGCATCATAACGCTGCGTCATGATGTGTGTCACAACACGTATCACTATCGTGTCATGATGTCATGACACGTGTCATGACGCGATTCATGACATTATATCATGACGTGCGTCATGACACGCATCATAATGCAAGATTCATAGCGCATCAAGTGGGCTTCACTCGCCTGATGCGCTATGAATCTTTAAAGAGGGAGACCCATTTATACACTAAAATCCAGATTTTTAAAAACGAAGTTTTATGATGTATACAGGGTAAAAAATAGCTGAAAAATTGATTCCGCGCACTCCTAAATTGTGAAAACGCTTCCTTGACCCTGATTCAGGGAAGGAATCGGTGTATTGAAGCAAAATTAAACATCTTTGGATTTTTATGAGAAAACCTAAGAATCGACGGTTTTCTTATAAAAATACGAAGATGTTTGATTTTCGCTTTAATACACCAATCCCTTCCCTGAATCAGGGTCAAGGAAGCGTTTTCACAATTTGGGAGTCCGCAGAATCAATTTTTCAGCTATTTTTTACCCTGTATCATCATAAAACTTCGTTTTTAAAAATCTGGATTTTAGTGTATAAATGGGTCGACCCTTTCCGGTCGATGCGCGATACATGGCTTAGGAGTCTCCCTCCCTTGTGAATGTATGTATCAAACTGCCTATTTGTTGCATATTCAAACTGCAATTGGCAAAAATTTGTGTTAGTTGGTAGCAAAACTACTTTGTTGGATGACTTTATGCAGAAAAAGGATGCGTTCTTAAGTTGAACCGTACGGATCCGTACTGATCACTGTCAACCGTGAACCGTACTGTCAATCGTACGGCTTCTTGCAGGTCACCGTACGACCCCCGTAATCCTGGCCTACGGGGTCGTACGGGTGGCCTACGGGGAGTCGCACGGTTGATTTACAGATCACAGGTAGCCTACGGGGCCATGAAGAGCCGTACGGTTGATCATATGGTTGACAGTAATCAGTACAAATCCGTACGGTTGACCGTACGCTTCAACTTAGGAACGCACCCAAACCATTCATATTTTTATGTAATATGTAAGCATCGAAAATCGCAATTTGAAACTGCGTTTAAGCGTTTTCTAACTTCTTTCAAATGAATATATCATGTGCCTTTGAAAAAACATTTTTATCGTTTACTTTGAGAAACACAGCCGCCAAATGCGCAAACTGCGTATGCACATGACTGGAAGAAATATCTTCAAAAATGTGTTGTCAACATTCTCTGGAACATTCGGTACATAGGTGTATAAGGGGGTAGTCGTTCAGAGTGGTTGCGGTACGTTTGACGACATTTTTTTGGTCAACGCGCTTCACGTCACAACTTTTTTTAACGTGCCGTGTCACAAGTGCATGCGGTACGTTTTTCATTTTTCTCTTGCGGCATGCGGTAAATTTTCATTTTTCGGGCCTCATGTGGCTGTATCAGGGTGGGAAGCTCCCACCCCCTATTTTCCTATGATCCGGTACAATTCGAATTTTTAGAGCTTGGTTTTATGAGGGACAATTTTACTCAATTTACCGACTATAGTAAAACGTATTTTGAAATGGAAATCGAATTATTTGCATCAAACTTTTTGACAAATCAAACCCAAACTGCGACAAAGGCCTGGGAAAACCTTTACTTGAAACCTGGAGCGTCAGATGATAACCATTTAGCTTGGTTAGAAGTTAGCGTTGCTGTAAGATTTTATATCCTAACAATAAGAATTTTTAAAATTCTAGGCCTTTTCCGCAGCCGGCTTTACCGGATTTTCCGTAAAAGACATCGAATATTACCTAAGGAACAATAATTCCCAAATGTACGTCTATGAATTCACCTGGCCTACGCTAATAGGTCAAAATTATCAAGTTCCAGGATGGCATCGTAATTTTAAAACTTATCTTACTTTTTCAAAATATATAAATTTAGCGGTACCTCATGCTTCTGAGCTACCTCTATTATGGATGCAAGAAAATCGATGGAATGCAGCTTTGAGTCAAGGAAAAGTCAATGATACTGATATAGTTTTAGCCAACCTTTTTGGAGAAACATGGACGAATTTTGCCAAAATTGGGTAACTAAAAGGAAAATATGGAAAAAAATATATAAATTTTAGAAGGCCAACTTTATCAGAAGATTGGAAGCCTTCAAATACAACAGAGTTGAATAATTTGGAATATTTCGAGATTGGTCAAAATTCTGGCATGAGAGTAGGGTACAGAAAAGTTGATAACGTTAATTGGAATCAGGTAAATTTTTAGCAAGATATCATAGAAAAATTTAATTTTTAAAATTCTAACTTATCAAAAACCACCATTTTAGGTCATACCAGCTCTTATTGGAGTATTGCCACCAGAAATGCCAGATTATAACAACGGGTCAACAATCACAGACGCAAGTTTACGAAGGAATATGTATCTAACTGAATTGTCAAAATTCAATCATGAATAGATGGGATTAGAAAAATAAAATGTTAACAATTCTTATCCAACTTAAGAAAAATTTAGAAAATCTAGAATACTATAAATGAGTCTCCTCTAGAGGGGGGTTGAAAAATTAACGCTCCCCCCCCCTCTCCAAGGGGTTGAAAAATTAAGCACCCCCAGATATGCCCAAAACCGTTATAGTTTGTTTTATAAAGAAATACTATTGAAAACTTTCCGACCCCAGTTTCGAGAGATCCCATCCGATCTGGCAAGCTAAGCAACGTTGGGCCCATCGGGTTCGATTCCCGGGCCTAATTTTAGCCGTTGTCGGACAGTTCGACTCAGACACTTGGTCGACCAGACACTTGGTTGACTGGATAGGGCCCTTAGGCTTAGGTCTTAAGCTTAGGCCTTAGGCTTAGGCCTAAACTCAGGCTTAGGCTTAGGTCTTAGGCTTTGGCCTGAGTCGACCAATTGTCCGGTCGGCCAAGTGTCCGGTCGACCAACTGTCCGGCAATCAATTTTAGCGATTCAAAAAAAAGTTGTTAAAGCAAACCCCCTTAAAATTATATGAAAAAATTGTCCGATCATTATTTTTCGATTTTGACCTCTGTGGAATCCTGTATTATAAGGCTCGGGTTCGATCCGCTCCGAAATTTTTTGCACTTTTTTATTTTTGAAAATTTTCAAACCATTTAAGTTTACTGAAAAAAGAATGTCAAAATCGAGTTCCTAGTATGCGAAAACCTAAATGGGTTGAGATTATCAAAAAATAAAAAGTGCAATAACATTTCGCCACTGACGGGGATCAAATTTTTTTACAGCGTTCAGCATGAAAAACTGTCTTAATTCTACTACTTGTATCAATCGGCCCATTGAGTGTTAATAAATCAGAATTTTCGCTTTGATACACAGAATGTTTTGATTCTTTACCTACAACAAATTGCATCTTTTATTTGGTCAACGATAAAAAAATACAATAACCTCGCAGATCTATTAGATTAGCTTCTTGTTATTGCTGTAGTACGGATGAACAGTGATCTATAAGATGTTGGTGTTTTTTTCCAACAAATCTTATACATTTTATATGGAGATACGAGTACATTTAAAATTGTCCTTCTATAAGATTTTAACACCAATAAGGTTATAATACAATCTACTATTATAGCATAGTAGTTTATGATCTCATTTAATATTATTATAATAACATAGAATTTTATTAGGAGCAGATGAAAACTCGAACCATCAAATTCTTGGATCTAAAATGTATAGACAGGGTGACCAGGGGCCAGTTGCTTAACTCCGGGACCGGAAGTCGGATCCCGGAACAGGAGATTAAAAGTAAAAACTTTCGACTTCCGGCTCACAGTTGTACAGACCCCGGTCCAAAATTTTTGTTCTTATGACCCATCCCCCCGCAGTTTGGCGACCTTTTTTTAGAAGGGGTCCCCCGGCGCCGGGGACCGATGACCTACCCCTTCCATCTCATAACCTACCCCCTCCCCACCCCATGACCTACCCTCCCCCTCCTAGTGAAATTTTATCGGGGTTGTGCAACTGTGTTCCGGTCCCAATTTTGTGCAAATGTTCCAAATCGGAAGTTTTTACTTCCGATCTCCGGTTTCAGTTCCGGGATTTGACTTCCGGTTCCGGAACTAAACAACGGACTCCAGATGCCAACCTCGACAAGTTTTCTCCAACCTTTCCAAAATCAAAAAATGGTAGAAGAGGATAAGAAAAAATCTCAATAAAACCTCAATAAGAAAAATCGCCTATTTGATGTCAACCTCGATAAATAATTTGTCAACCCCTTATAAAATCGATCTGATCACCCTGAGTATAGGTCTAAGATCTTTTTACAATTTATCTTTTACTTACAGTCAATATGAAAACATTTTTATAAATAGTCGGTAGATTTATCAAAATTCCTATAAATCCTTCCAATAGACACATCACCGCTGCAGTTTGCATGCTTTTATATGTGTTAGTTTGTGACGAATTCCTATCGATAAGCTTCATAAGCTTATAGATTTTTACCAAAATAGATACAGCAAAGATCATCGTAACTATAGAAACAGTCAACCCAATGATTAGTCCAAGCCAAGCGCTAGTAGAATTGTTATAAAGTGCAATTATCCCTAACCAAATGAGGTCATATCCAAGAATAGAAATAAATAAAAAGAATTTATTTTTGAAGAGACAATCGTAAGAATTCGGCAAATATAATGCTAGGAATCTAAAACTTTCGAATGAGAACTATAATTTTAAACTCGAGAAATTTCGGATAGATATAACTCAGAGTTCGAAAGTGTCCAGAACCTCCTTTGGATCTTGGATCCAGAACCTTGGATCTCATAGGTTCTGATTCCAGAGTTCGAGGTCCGGGGTTCAAGGGTTCATAGTCCAGTACCCAAAAAGGGTTCTGGGCCCAGAGGTCCAGAACCCTTTTTGGGTGTCTCTTTCGAACTCTGATACAGCTCTTACTAAAAACCTACCTATTAAAAACTATTGGAAAAATCGTGTAGATGCATAACTGATTCAAAAATAAGTTAAAAAATGTCGCTATTTGAAGCCCAACGGATCCAACCGGCGCCGAAATTAAAAATTGCTCAACCTCTGGATAAATTATGTAAACACCAAAATAAACAACCATTGCGAAATTCACCAAGCTCCAGTTTAAAATCAACCACTTATAATCCTCTTTTTGAGCCCCAAATAACGAAATTAGGAGAATCATAAGCAAGAGGACCAAGTCAACCATACTAATAATGGTTAAACTCGGACGAATCATATTAACAGCGATTTGGAAAGGAATTTGAATTTCTTGACAAATTGATTCCAAATATTCGTTTGAAAAATTGTGAGGGTTCGTGTAGGTATAGTTGGTGATAGCGTTTATGAATGTGATATTATAAGAAGAACAGACAGATATCAAGTCCATGTTTTAAATTTAGACTCTGACTCTGTAAGTCAATGTTTAACTTAAAACGTGTTTTCTTAATTACCTAGTTGGAAACAAAGTTCGACCAAAAAATGTGATAAAATACTTAGAAACACTGCTTTTCCAGATGTATCTAAGTAAATTGTGCAAAAATATATACAACACATACACTAACACACACTAACAGGTGTACGTATGTTAATACCTAGTTTGTAAGTGTGCTAGATCTATGTCAAAAGACAGGAATAGTTCAGAGATAATTATGAAGTATCTCGCTTTATAAAAATGTTTTCAATCATAGGTTGGCAAAGGGGGAGTCTCCCCCTGACCCATTCACTTGAATGTTTTGGGACGTTTGAAAAAGGGGTCATCCAGATATTATGCTATCATGTAGGGGGAGAAGGGGTTAGCCGAATAATATTTGAGTTTTTATATAACATCTGCGACTAAATGTTTTTTGTCTATTCAAAGAAAATTTGGTGCTGTGTTGTACTTGTCTAGCCCTTTCCAACTTCTCCTTTTTGAATCACTTCTAGCATTTGCATTGGATCGGTCAAGTGTGTTTTATATTAGTTAAAAATAAATTTATAAAACTGAAGTCAATCGAGAACATTCAGTAAAAAATTACCCTTCAAAGAGATTTTTGTGATTTTTAGGCCATTACAAATCCAATTCAGATGATTTAGGTGTCGTTTGATAAGTCTCATCGTAAGCTATATTTTGACACCAGAAATAGTGTGAATTAGGGATGCGCCCTTGGTCCGGACAACAGAAGGATATCCATGTCCGGACATGCAGTATATAACGGCCGAACAACACGGATAAATCATGGGACGGACAAGGCTTGTCCGCGGGTAATTCGGACAACTAATGGAACGAATAATGCTTGTCCGCCATTATGGTTTTTCAGTATTCGAAAAATCACCATAACTTTAACAGATTAAAGTTTCAGGCATCCAAATTTGTGCCCTTCCTCCCTCTGGAACCCCCTATACCCTATCTCAGACCATATCAAGCGTTACGAAGAAACTGACAGGCACGAGAACAAGTCAAAAGGAAGACCCGAAAAAAGCTCTCGAAATCGAAGGAACATCCAACGTGCGAAGGAAATGATCAAGCGCAATTCAAATATAATTGAAAAATATCGATAAAAAATAGAATATTCGATTCATGTGAATATGGGTTCGGGTTCATGTGAATTACCCTGTATTATTTCTATTTAAAAAAAGTCAAATATTTGCAAAAAAATGCTTATATATAATTTGTCTAAAATAATAAAATAAATATTTGAAAGAAAAAAATGATCGAAAGCATTCCTAGAACGTGGAAACTCTTGCAAAAAAAGTCCTAAAATAAACATTCTAAAAATATAATCTAAGAAATGTCAATAAAACTGTATTTATTAATAGAAAGTTCAAACAAAGAAAAGCCATCATTACATCAAAAATCACGTATCGGATACTTATAAAAATAAAGGCTATCAAGAAAATTTTTAAATTAGTTGAAACTAGAATCGAGTTGTCTCAAGAAGAATATTTTACTTACTAAAAAATGATTAAAACTAATTTTCATCTAAAATTATTTAATTTTGGGTTTATGCATTTGTATTTTTTATTATATATAAGAACCATATGCTCTCTGAATGTAAGAAAAAATTGTTATAATATTCATGTGGCTCTAAAATTTAAAAAATTTAAGAGACGCTTTATTGACAACTCGAAGGTCCCAGGGGCTAGTGTTAAACGGTTCGAGGGAGCTCCAATTTGAATTTATTTATCGAGATTAACAAACGGGGAAGTTTTTAATTTCGAGTCAGAATCCGGTAAAAACTTCAAAACCTTGTTCAAAGCTCAAAAACCCGATTTTACGTTAATTTTTTGAACTTTTTTTAGCCAGTCTAAAATCCACGGAAAGCTAAAGAATCTATAGAAATTTAAAAAATCTAAACAAAATCTAGAAATTTTGGGTAATCTGGAAAACCCTGGATAACCTCAAAAATCTAAAAAATCCTTTAAAAACCCTAGAAATTTTTAGTGTTATGAATGTGATAGTTCTCGTGGAATATCTTGCA
>JAQGBS010003239.1:0-11815 GCA_034698545.1 Acrobeloides obliquus
GTCTAACGCCATCAAATATGTTTGATATCGATGAATAGGATCATAGTAACTGGTCACTATGGCAATTTTTGGTCTAGACATTACTTCTTTACCTAAACTTATTATTTGAACACATTATTTATAGCTCTCAGGCACATAACGAGAAATTGCAATAGGGGGGGGGGAGGGGCAATTTACAAAAAATGTTTTGCCCCAATTTTTAGCAACACTTTTTTTGGTCGCTAGATCTAAAATTTTTTGTTAAAAAATGACATTTGTGCTAAAAATTTTGCGCCACAAGCAAAATTTTTTTACAAAAATAAGCATTTTATGCAAAAAATGCTTGAAAAATTCATATTTCAACTAAAATTTTGACAAAAATAACAAAAAATTTGTAAATTTTGACAAAAATAACAAATAATTTGTAAATTTTGACGAAAAAATCCCTAAAATTGACCTAAAATGACCACAATTGTGCGACGAAGACGCGAAAAAATTTTTTGGGGTATTTTTGCTCTTTTTAGAAAAGTTTTCAAAATTTTGACAAAAACATAAGGGAGCCCTTTTGATTTTTTTTGCTCCTCCGGCGCGATAGGAGGAGACAATGTCCGGATTGCCCCCCCCCCTCGCTACGTGCCTGATAGCTCTTCCCTAAATTCCTACCAAAAAACCTGACAAGTATAATAAATAAAAGAGTTAGAATAATAGCCAAACGATAGGAATAATAGAAATAGATGATAGCATTAGTTCTAATAATTCTCATCTTCAAACGAAAAAAATGTAATATTCCTGCCCTCCTACTACAAAACACTTACCTTTTATTTCCACCAAAAGCGCAACAAATTTCCACCAGGTTTTCGCAATCGGTTCCAAAACTAGAAAAAATAGCCAAACGCCTTGAATATTGAGAAAACCTAAAAAAGACCGAGTAAAATAATTGCCGTGCTTCCGACACTTAATAACAACGCGGGTTTTTTGACTCGAGATAAGCCCCAAAATGTGATTTTTGGGGTCAAAATTAGGGTTCAAAGGTTCAAAGAAATGGTCATAACTTTTAATGGTTAAAAGCTTTTTCGATAAGGGTGCTCGTTAGTCATTGTCTCGCCCAAAAAACACTGTTAAATAAGCTGTGAAACGTTGTCGAGCTCAATAAAAAACGCTGTTAAACATTGTCGAATATTGTCTCGCGACAACGACTAGCGAGCACCCTAACTCTTTTTGCATTTGATAGGGAATGAAAAGATGTAAATTTTGATATATTAACTTTGGTTTTAGACCTTTGTTTTCCTGGCTAAAAATGCTTTACAAAATGACATAATTTTTCTTAAGAAATATCGAAATTTCGGGGGTCTAAATTTGATTTTATTTTGATCGGTTTTATTTTAAATTGGCTTAAAAAAAATTGTTTCTAGGTCAGAAAAACACTTTCTGATCGTTTTTGGAATAAGTTTTGAAAGTTCGATTTTCGACCCCCAGTGGACCCGCCAGGCCATCTGGCTACCGGGTAGGGAAGAGGTGTCATGGGCCGGGGCCGCGGTTTTTTACGACCGTTTCTATATTTATATTAAAAAACATTTGTTTAAAAAATTATTTAAAAAAAATAATCAATCTATCCGGAAAGAAATAAAGGATCAAAAGCTCAAATGTTGATCATTTAGGGTCTCCAAATAAAAGCACTAGGATTTCGTGGTACGTATGAGGAAAATTAGGATCTCGTAGTGCGTCTAGCGTGAACAATAAATGAAGAGAGATAGAGACCGGCATATCTTTTTTGCTTCCTTGTAAAATTCAAAGTGTTTCAGACATCATAGCCAACAAACGCATTGTATACTCTATCAAGGTTGGTAGTCTTTTCCAAACAATGATCGGGCAGTATTTGACAATTCCCTTGTTAGTTGATTTAGCTTTAAAGCTGCTGAGTTGAAAGAAATTATTGATATTCAAATGATTTTCTAAAAATAGAGAAAATTTCGAAAATCTACAGGATGTTCCAGCTAAGTGTTGACAGCAATGACTTGGCATTGGCAAATTTCGGAACCCCTGGCAAATTTTTTGTGATTCAAATATTTTTTAGCATGGCCGATTTTAGGCACTATAACTTTCGCCACGAATCTCGCCACGCTAACTTTCGCCACTTTCGTGTCAACAACATATTTAATTTCAGACTAATTGAGTTGCCTGATTTGCAAAAATATGTATATTGACACGAACGTGGCGAAAATTGTCATAGCGAACATGAAGCGTAGTGAAAATTACAGTGCCCGATTTTACTTAACTACAAAAAATCTTAGAGTGTTTTGAAATTACTTGCTATTTTTCGGCAAAATCAAATCGCCGTGAGTGGGAATCGATTCCGTTACTATATATATCCATTCCTAATCAAAAATTTTCGAAAATTGGCGCATACAATGAAATTTACCGCGAAGCAGCCGATAAAAACATGTGGATCATCTTATAATTTTTTTCTAGCATGTGATTTTGACTTAGAACCTTGATGATTTTTGCAATTTTTGAAAATTTTCCATTGTTTCGCATAACAATTGACTATTTATTAAAATTTCTTTTAGACCAACATCAAAATTATGAAAAAATCTATCAGCAAAAATTTTCTTCCTTTGAGAAAAATCTATATGACAAGCACCTTGTTGTTTTATTGATTTTTGATGATTATCTGCATAATCTTACCTCTGAATTTAGGACTGTTTTTATTTTGAAATCATATAAATAAACTCATTAATTATGCCCAACTCCTAAAATAGTTCGTAGAATAACAAAAACAAACATTTTTATTGACTTTCCCAGAATATGTATTAGGTTGTTTCATAAGTATCTGCGGCCCAAAAAATACATCTCAAATCATCATTTTTCACTATTTTTCGATGAAATTTTGTTCAGTTTTAGTAAAGAGTGTATGTTGAATATGATTCAATCGGTCTTTTTGAACGAAACTCATGTTTTCGTGCCAATATACAGACTTTTCAAAAATTCGTGATTTTCAAAGATGTAACTTAAAGGGGGAGTGACATTTACGGGTTTATTAACCCGTCTTTTCCGCCCATCCTAAAAATAGATTGTGACTTAATGTGTGCATAAAAAAATTATAAAATTTGCTTTCGACCCAATTCTTTTTGCATGTTGTTATTCGCGTTTGAGCCAAAAGGAAAAATCAAGTCGTGTGCTTTTTAAACTTGTCTATATTTTTCTGTGAGAGTTTTAAAATTTTGAAACTATGGTGTTAACAAGGTAAAATTGGTTAGTTTTTTAAAAATCGAAAAAGTTAATTTTTGGAAAAATTTTTTGAAAAATATTTAAAACTACGTGCGAACTTTCAAAAAATATTTTTTTTGCATTTTACAAGTCAATAAATTTGAGCTAAAAACGACTCTGAAAGCATATTCTAAAAATAGGATGGTCGGCATTACCCTATACATAAAAAAAGCACAAGAATCTATGGCAAATGCCGTGTGGGCCTTCATGAATTGTATTTCAAAAAATTTCATACACGTCCCTAAGGCATAAAATTTTGATTTATTTAATGTTTATGTAGCAAATATTTGTATTTACATGCAATTTATAATTATTTGGTGTTAAAATAAAAAATAACTTAACGTACCCCCTAGCGCCGACCATCCTAAATTTAGGCATTTTTAGTTCTCACACTCTATAAAAGATTTTGGACAAAATAAAAACATCGTTGTGCAAGTTAAATTATGAATAAACAAAAAATCATCATAAGATTACAAAAATCGATTCTCGGAAGAGACGGGTTAAGGTCCTGGAGTTTTGAATATGTGGTTTGGGGAAGAATCTTTAGCCTGACCAATGATGGTATGAGGTATGGCGACTTTATTCGGACTTTCTCCTAGCTAAAATATTTTGGAAAAAAATACAAAACTCGATAAAAACGGCATTTTACTACCAACCATAATTATTTTGAATAAAAATATACCGTGACTTTATCGACTCCAACAAATACCGTTGTATTCGAACCATCTCCATATTCTAAGCTTGAGAATTTCTCAGTTGGTTCATAAGTAGATGACCGAGAACTATCGAATCACTACAATCTATCAGTCAAAGATTCAACTTTTTATTTTTTAAGACCAGCCTTTATTCCCCCAGTAATTCGCCGAAGAAGTTGGGATTGGGCAGGCCCTTTCTATTTGAATTGAATAATTAGAAGAAGGAAACAACCATAAAAATATCAAGAAAATGTGTTGGACCGGCTCAAAAAATAAGCAGATCAGCCCAATTTCGAAAATCATAAAAGGAATTTTTTCGGCTTTTGGTCAATTTTAAAAGTGTCCGACAGGACCGGATGAGCCACACCTTAACCCATCAGAGCGGTATAAGGGGGTCAGACCTGACCCATCTACTCAGCGGTCTAATAAATTTACTAAAAAACATGAGAGTAAAGGAACTCAAAATCCTACTCAGAGAGAACAAATAAATTTAAAAAAACGAAAATTTAGGATGAAAATAACAAAAATTTGTCAAATTTCTCATAATTTTTTTATCATTTCATACCCTTGCGCAGTATCGTCAGATGTCCGATGAGATTTTCAATGATTTTAGATCCTCTGCGCAATACCGACTTTTAAATCTGGGCCTAGGAGAAGGGGAACTCAGAATCCTGCGCGAATTTTGGATTTCTGACCCCCTAATAACGGTATAACATAACATAGCATCACATATCATAACATAAGCCTAAGCCTAGACCTAAGCCTATGTCTAATACTAAGCCTAAGCCCTTTTTTGTAAAAATAATCATATCCTTTATTTATATTACAATTCCAATTTTTTGGGTATTTTCTTCCGCCTAAGCATTCTTAATTAATTTCTACTTTTGGTTTTAATTGATGAAAAAACGAGTTTTAATTTCGTTGCAATAAAAAGGTAAAAGGAGAAATGGTAATAAAATAAAAATGGCTCGATTTCTTAATGTTCGGAACCTGAACTTTCTCATTCAACAAAACGTTTTGTTTAGCTGTTGACTAAAATTTAAATTCGAAAGAGCATTTTTTCTAGTTTTACAGATTCTTATTCTTAAAAATGATTGTCCTAAAAAGATTTTATCAACGTAAAAGACCACCTCAAGTTAAAACGGCTAAGAAAAGGTCCGCTATTCGAAGACACATTATTGAAAATCTTCAACAAGCTAATATTACTAAAAAGCAAGCAGGGGCAGAAGCTGAACAGATTATGGCGGAGTTATTACAGCAATGTCGAGAAGGAAAATTATCCAAAAGTGAAAATGCGATGTTAAAATATATGTAACGTTTCAATTTTGAAAATATTTTTAACTATAAGCTCAGGATAATGTTGGAAAAAATTGTGTTGGAAAAAATTCCGAATGAATTGGAGAAATTCGAAGAATTAACCATTAGCGATTATAAGGTAAATGTTTTTGAAAAGTTTATTAATAGGGTGGTCGAGATCGAGATTTTTGAACCGAGATCGAGATCTCGATTTTCGAGATCAAAAATTTTCAAAATTTACGATGGTCCCCCTTTATGTTTTTTTCCAAAAAATTTCCAAAATTTTGGGCAAAAACATAAGGGGGGGACAAAGGTAATTTTTTCAAAAAATTTTCAAAAATTATCTTGATCCCCTTTGTGTTTTTCGCGCCGATAGGCACGAAAAATTTTTTTATATTGAAATCCTTGAAGTAAGTAAAAAAACCAGCGCTGCGGCGAAAATTTTTTTGTAAATGCTTGTTTCTAATCTGAAAATAGTCAGAAAATTACGATTTTTTGTATTAAAAAATGTCCACATTTTTTTGAAAAGTGAAAAATTGGGGACAATTCGGGTGAAATCTTTAGGGGGGGGGTGCGGCTTGTGGTCACTTCGTGAAAAGTGGGGTCCAAAATAGGGTCGGGTAGAAAATTTTTTAACAAGTGACCCCCTAGTGGTAATTTTATGCGGGGAATCGATTGCGCGTACTCTCGAACCTTGAAAACGCTTCTTTGACCCTGATTCAGGGAAGAAATCGGTGTATTGAAGCGAAAATCAAAAATTTTCGGATTTTTATGAGAAAACCGTCGATTCTTAGGTTTTTCTAGGCGGGGAATCGATTGCACGCACTCCCGAACCTTGAAAACGCTTCCTTGATCATGATTCAGGGAAGGAATTGATGTTTTGAAGCGTAAATCTGAAAGTGCGATGTTTTGGTTTTTTCCCTAAATCAGATTCCAGCATTCTAGAAGCATGAAAACGTACTTCTGATTCGGTGGGTATCTGAGTCTCTCGATACCCCTCCCCCCACCATTCCACATCTTGATGAAACTGATTCAAATTTATGTTAAGTATTTTTCAATACATCGATTCCTTCCCTGAATCAGGGTCAAAGAAGCGTTTTCAAGATTCGGGAGTGCGCTCAATCGATTCCCTGCATAAAATTACTCCTAGGGGGTCACTTGTTAAAAATTTTTTTAAATTTTCTACCCGGCCCTATTTTGGATTCCACTTTTCACGAAGTGACCACAAACCGCACTCCCCCTTAAGTTAAAAAGCTTTTTAAAAAAAGCCTATTTTCAAATGATTGCCTCGGCGAAAAAATCTCGATTTCGAAATCGGTCCGAGACTCTCGATTTCGAGATCGAGATTGCTTTCGAGATCTCGAATGCCCATTTTCGAGATAAAATCTTCGAGATTCTCGATTTCGAGATCTCGATCACCCTAATTATTAACACAATTAGGAGCATTGCACGATTGATGGAATCAACGGTTTGTTTGCGGCAAAATCGCATTTGGAGCGATGTGTATGGATTATAGCAATAATAGCGTGTTTCGTCTTGGCCGGAGTTTTATGTCTTAAGAATATAGATGAATGGTATGAAATAGAAACCAAGACCCACTATTTTCCAATTGGTATGTTAAAAGTTAAAATTTAGCTATGAATTTTTAATTGCCTAAATTTTATTGGTAAATTTGTTTAGAAAACCTAAACTACCCTGATGTTATAATTTGCCCTGACTTAATTTATAATCAAGATCAACTTGCTGAATATATCAGAGAAGCTATCAATTCACATATTACTCTAAATGACTCTTCACTTATGAAATTTCTAAATACATTGCCAAAAATGATTGCCAAAAGTCCAGTATATTTTGAAATTAAATTTTTAAACATAATTATTCGGCTTCCATATAAGCATTACCGACACAATTTTTTCGGAATAATATTTAGAAATTTAGAAAAATAAAACCAAACAATTAGTACCGGAGATAGACCGGAAAAAGTAGTATTTGAAAAGTATTACCGAGAAAAGAAGTATTAAAAAAGGTAAAAAAACAGACGAAACAAAAATGGATCTTTATCCAAAAAGATCGAGAGCCAATGGCGCTCCATAAAGAGCGCTTTTTTCCCAACAAACGCTGTCATGGAGCGCCGCCTAAGGCGACCGAGTTTTCCCATTTCAAGGGCCTTCTTTTTTCTTCGAAAATTTTAGATCATTTTCGGTTTTTATTGCATTTTTGTTAAGAAATTTTCCGGTAAGGGGGCAGCTGCCCCTGCCTAAGTCACTGTTAAAATGTTGAAAATTTGAATTTGATCTTTTAAAAGGGTGTGTCTACTGTAATCCAAAAGCTCTTAAAAAAACGTTTTACTACGGACTTTGCCCGGTCCCTTTTTCGGGGTCGAAAAGGGACCGGGCCCTGGGGGGCCGGCAGGGCCCTAGGGGGCTTTTGGAGGCCGATGGGGGGTAGTGTTGTGCAATTTACGTAAAAGCATGTAAATTTACTTTCAACGAATTAATTGAAAAATCGCCATAACTTTAACAGGTTAACGTTTCAAGCTTCCAAATTTGTGCCATTCTTCTCCCTAGAACCACCTACTCCCTAACTTTTCATGAGGAACATTTTTCACGTTGACGAGAAATTCTGAAAAAATTCTGGTTTATCGGAATGAAACGTTGATCTGTTAAAGTTATGGCGATTTGTTGAATACTGAAAAACCAGAATTTCTCGTCAACGTGAAAAATGTTCCTCATGAAAAGTTAGAGGGTAGGTGGTTCTAGGGGGAGGAATGACGCAAATTTGGAGGCCTGAAACGTTAACCTGTTAAAGAGGGATCCAGATTAGGGTCGAGTAGAAAAATTTTTTTAACAAGTGACCCTTTAGGGATAATTTTATGCGAGAAATCGATCGCGCGCATCGAAAAATTCTGAAAAAATTTTTCGGGGGTCAAAAAATTGAAAAAAATGCGTCAAAATAAGGGATTATAAGTTTTAACCCCAACAAAATTATTTTTGGGGGGTTTTGACCCCCGAAAATTTTTTTCAGAATTTTTCGATGCGCGCAATCGATTTCTCGCATAAAATTATCCCTAAAGGGTCACTTGTTAAAAAAATTTTTCTACTCGACCCTAATCTGGACCCCCCCCTTTAAAGTTAAGGCGATTTTTTGAATAATACTGAGAAACCACATGGGTAGACACATGGTCTGATACAACATCATCGTATCAGACATTTCATACACATGATCCCGTATTTCGGAAGCTCGCAGAGCCGAAGAGAATATTAGAGCGTGAAGTTTTGCTCAACGATATTTTTGTCAAATACGACTTGTATACGGACGCCGTATCTTATCTCCAAGATATCAAAGAAGCTTATATGAAGGCTTGTAGAATCTTGTTGTTATATCGTTTAGTTTTATATTATGTTTCGTTCTGAGTAAAATTTTTGCCTACTTTTCTTCTAAACATTACATAAATTCCTATTAGGAAACGCATAAAAAATATAAGTATTAAAAAATCCATATTAAAATTACTCGTATTAGAAAATTGTAGTAAAACGTCTCGATTATAAATTCGTATTAAAGTGTATGGGATTGTTATTCTCGTATTTCTTGACGCTCGAAAGTTTTATCGTAGTAGAAATTTCATCTTAAAAAAATCCGTATTTTCGATTTGTCGTATTAAAAAATCCATATTATATTTTTTGTAGTAAAGTGTTCCATAATATAAGTTCGTAGTAAAACGTTTTTTTAGGAGCTTTTGGATTACAGTAGACACACCCTTTTAAAAGATTGTATAAAAAGTCGTAAACTTGGGAAAATACAAAATTGAAATGTTTATTTTCTCCTCCATATGTGAAAATATTATTCTAAAAAAAATCATTATTGAAAAAGCTTATATAGAGAACCTATGTAGAGAAAAAGCTTATGTAGAGAGCCGAGAAAGTTAGGTTTAAAATTTTTATTTCAAAATATACCAGACGTTTAGATTCGTCGAACTTCTGGAAATGAAATCGATTTTTTGAAGACAATGATACAATTGAATGAAGACAATGGTACAGATTACAATAATTTTATGGAAATAGGATCAATTCTATTGTCTACGATGATGAACCAAGATGAATATCCCCATATACATTTACCACTTCTATCAAGAAATACGGGAGAAATGTTTAAATTAATGGATGAAAAGAATTCTAGTGAATTTATAACAAAAATGCTTGATATTTCTCAGAAGAATGACGAGGATCAAAAATATATTTGGATGTTTAAAATAGTTAATATCGTGTGGAATTTAAGATGTGAACAGGATGTGATTAGGAAACAAAAACAATTAGCATGTACTATAGCAAATTTTGCAAAAAACATAGATCCCATGAAGGTAATAAATCTTGATTTACATAAACAAAGTTTTAGATATCTTATAATTGTACCTACTTCTTATTATATTACTATCCTTCAATGTATTGGGATGATGTAGATGAAATTCTTGGATTAAATTTAACGAATCGAGACATATTGTCTAAATATGTAAATTTTTACTTAAAATTCACCTAGCTCCTTACAGGAGGTTCATAAACAATTTTTTATATTTTAGCAAGAATGTATGACGAATACGATCCAATCAGTCTTTTTGAGCGTAACTCATGTTTTCGTGTCAATACTCAAACTTTTAAAAAAAATTTGGTATCTAACTTAACAAATTTTCGTTCAGGAAATTTTTTTCAAAAATCACAAAGCTGAAAATACTCGCTTGAAAAAAAAGTTGTAAAAAAAGTTTTAATTTCCCACGTGTTATATTTTTTAGGAAGGAATTATGAATTTTTGCCCTGAATTTGTAAAAGAAGATTTCGATTTTCGTCATAAATGCTATAGATTCAACTCAGAAGAAGTATTTACATTCATACATATAAGGATGGCAAAAATCCGACAAATTAGTCGGTTTTTCAGTCACCTTGTCGCTTTTTCCGACAATTGGATTTTTTCAAAAAATCTATAAATTAAATTTAAAACTGTCAAAATATCATATTTTTATTGTATAACTAGATTATAGGCTCTATCGGAAATTTCAACATTTAAGAGCTTCGGATGATCACTTGTCAGAAAATCAGTTGTTGGTTTTTCCGACAATAGTCGTATTTTCAGACAACTGTCTGATTTTCCGACAAGTGATCATAGATTATGGGCTTTGTCGGAAATTCTGACATCTAAGAGTTTCAGATGATTACTTGTCGGAAAATCTGACAGTTGTCTGAAAATCCAACTATTATCGAAAAAACGAACAACTGTCTGATTTTCCGACAAGTGATCATCCGAAGCTCTTAGTTGTTGGAATTTCCGACAAAGCCTATAATCTAGTTATACAATAAAAACATGATATTTTGACAGTTTTAAATTAAATTTATAGGCCTCAATAGATTTTTTGAAAAAATTCAATTGTCGGAAAAAGCGACAAAGTGACTGAAAAACCGACTAATTTCTCAAATTTTTGCCATACTCACATACATATTTCTTTATCTATTTCAATTTAGATTTTTCCCTATCCTAACAAATCAAGCATAGGTATAGTTTTTCCAAATGATGTTGAACATGATTTGTTTGGTGAAAAGGGTTTTTGGTTTAGCATAGTGGATAAAACCAAAGAAGGTAATCAAGTAGTCATAAAAAGGAGGAGAATACTTTTTAAGGAAAAAATGATGATAATACTTCTAGTATCTATAACAGCTTAGATTGGGTTTATTTAAGACCAGGTAAATATGGTTCAAAAAAAGAAAACGAGTTGAAGATTTCTGTAAAATGCAAATATTTTTTTAGGAGTTCATACAGTAAGTATTGATGCTACAAGAAACCTGATTTTAAGAAGCTCAGCCGAATCACGATGTAGTAACCCTGACATTATTTCTAATTACAACTATAACCAGTGTATAAAACAAACATGTGATTCAATTAATAAAAAGACAAAATGGGATTGTATTTTACCTATCAAAACAAGCTCTAAAGTCGACAATAAATATAAAATGTGCATGGAAATGCCGAACGATATCGAAACATATTATGATGTAATTCATTTAGAATAGAACAGTAATTGACCAATCAAACACTTGCTACTTTTCCACATTCAATCCAAATTATAAACGTATTTTATTTGAGCTATTTTTAGGAATGTATGAAAAAATGTGAAAAATATTGTGATTTTTGGTAAAGTTTATATTGGATGAATTTATACAATTTTAGGACATATTTAATATCCGATGTAAAATCAGAAAACTTTAACAAAATAGCAGTAAGTAAAGTTAAAATAATGGCTTTAGTTTTTAGGCAAATAAGTATCTTCATATTAACGAATCCGAATTGCAAAATCGATTTTACATTCGATTATTATATAAACAGAACATATATGGATTATCGGAACAATTTTATAAAATTACTAATATACAATTTCTTTCGAATATAGGAGGTAAATCCAGAGGGAGAAAGGGCAACCATCCTCCTTCCCGGCTGAAGGCCGGAAAATAACATAAAGGCCACGGCTGACCAAACTGTGCAAAAAGTTGCGACAAGTGTTATTGAAACTTAGTTTAAAAAAAATTTAGTTTAAAAAC
>JAQGBS010003240.1:0-11815 GCA_034698545.1 Acrobeloides obliquus
TACGCAAAACCTCCAGCATTAAAAACATTGACAAAGAAATTTATGAAGGAAAACCAAAATAGAGAATTTGTAAAAGAAGCAGCAACATTGCAGATATTGCTTAAGATAATCGCTACTAATAAAGTCTAAAATTATATTTTTTTAATTAATTTTTGAGGCAGGAATTTTAAGAAAATTTACTGGCTTTCTTCCAAAAACATCACTAATTTGTCCAAAAATTATAGCTCCAATCATCAAACCAATCATTTGAAACGTGATACTTCTTTTGACAATTTTTGCGCGTTCACAGTAGTAACCCCACTAAATAAAATTTTATTTTGTTCAAGCTCTGGCCTAGGCACAACGGACCAAAGTCCGAAAAGGTGAAGGCAAGGTTCAAAAATGCCGCCAATCGACTCAGCTTGCCGAGCGCTTCAAAACGAGTACCATATCATAGGGTTTTGGGGGTACCCATGGCCGAGTGGCTAAAGTGACAGATTTGCAGTTTATAGGCTCGGGTTCGAATCCCAGCCATGGGTCAAAATAAGTCTCCAGCAAGTATTTATTGGCCAAAAAATGATGACAAAGTGTTTTAGAAAAAAAGAAATAGGCAAAAATTTTCATGGAATTTGGACAACTTTAAACTCAAAGTGGGATTCGAATTCGAGCCTATAAACTGCAAACCTGTCACTTTAGCCACTCAGCCATGGGTCAATCCCCAAAACCTCATAATATGGTACTCGTTTTGGAGCGCTCGGCGAGCTGAGTCGTTTGGCGGTATTTTTTAAAATTTTAACCTTTGTCTTCACCTTTTTGAAATTTTACTATACTTCAAAATTGATAGATTTAAATTGAGCACTAAGTTCCGGAGTGCAATTATCAAATTTTTTAACTTCTTTTAACATTTGACAGGATTCCATAAGGTCAGAAGCATTTGAAAAATCATGTTCACCACACGAGATTACTTTTGGTGCTGCGCCTAATATTTTCTATTTTTTCGCGAATTGTCGTTGTAGTGAGTAGAAAGAGAATAGAATAGGGAGAAAGTTCAAAATATGGGGGATGTACTTTTACCCCAATATTTTTTCGGAAAAAAGGAAAATAATATTTCTTAATATTTTTGTGGGTAAGTTGGGGGCACGGCGCACCAAAGAGGAAAAAGGTGCGGGCTAGGGTAAAAATTTAAAAAAATTTCACCAATCGATTCTTTTAGCCGAGCGCTTCAAAACGAGTATCATATCATGATCGATTGACTAACCTATGGCCGATTGGCTAACGTGCTCGGCTTTCATTCATAGGGCGCAGGTTCGATCCTCCCAAAAATCATTTTTTCATAAATTTTGATAAAAAAATAAAAAAAGACTTTTGGGCGCGATATCGAACCCGCACCCTATGAGTGAAGGCTGAACACGTTAGCCAGTCGGTCATGGGTCAGCCCCCAAAACCCCATGATATGGTACTCGTTTTGAAGCGCTCTGTGAGCTGAGTCGCTTGGCTAAATTTTTTAAAATTTTGACCCTTGCCTGCACTTTTCAGAGGGGGTAATATAGCAATAAATTGGCACTTGAGTATTTGAAATTCTACCTGCAAAAGTCATATACAACATGATTCCAATTTGATTTACTAGCATCAAAAATAACAATAAGGTAACCAAAAAAGTATATCGGCCAAGTTGAAAAAAGTCATTTAACTTGAATTCATTTTTTAACTTTTCTATAGGCATTTTTTAGCTGAAAAAAGGATCTAAATTTTTTAGTTACCAAATAAAAATCGAGGAAATTGAAGCCAAAAACCAACTCCGCATGTGATACAGCATGAGACAAAAATGAACAAGTTTATACACGAAAACTTTGACAAAAATCATCGAAAATTAATTTATGTAAAAATTTTTTATCATGATCAATTGATTTAATTATTAATAGTTGACTTGAATAGTCACGCCAGTCGGCAGGTTTCAATGTCTGATATGATGTATTTATCTTTGATAAATGATTACATGGAAACGAAGAAGAGTCGACGCAAACTTTGCTAATTAAATATGAAAAATAATTTTAATAACACAAATCATAATCATTGAACATAATGTAGAAAGATCGGGCCCAAAAACACGTGAAAAACATCTTCAATACCCACTCAAAATGGAGGAGGCAACCCTTTATAGCAGGCCCGTAGGCAAAAAGGGGAATTAAAATTTCAGTTGGGGGGGGGGTGAAGGGCACGTGTCCCCAGAATTAAATTTTTTTAAATTCTGGGAATGAAATAAAATGATTGAAGAGAATGCAAAAATGACTAGTTAAAATGCAAAATGACTAGAAGAGTGAAAAAGGGAATAAAAATAAAAATCGGAAACGTTACCAAAATTCCGGAAGTTGAAGAAATTCTTATCGGCAACCCCTCTCACCGTTCGTCCACCGGCACACGCTCCTGAAGGCGTATGGTTGTGCACGACCATAGCTGCATAACATAAAGAGGGGCTACTACCATGTTTTAATTAGGCATACTCCTCCCCACTCCCCCGATGCCTACGGGAGTGGATTAGTACAAGGTACCTCCAAAAAAGTTTTTCTTAACCCATTAATGCCGACCGGTACCAAAAATTTGTCAACAATTTTTGAAATTTTTTTCTAAAAATCATTTTTATACCCTAATTTCTATGCGAGAAACTCGAATTCAACGGTTTCGAGACGTTTTTTTCATCATGGGAGAAGTGGATCGGATGGATCAGAACATCAACAACTATAGAGTCAGCATCAAATCGAAGAAGTGGTGGTTCAGTTGCTTTGCTTTTGCCATCGATGCCGCCTGCCACAACGCCTGGCAACTCCACCGCCAATTGGACCAAGGAAAACTCGACTTTCTCGGCTTTCGGCGCTATGTCACTACCTCATCTTATCTTATCTTCGAACGAATGCTGTGAACCCATCAAATTCTGGCCGCAGATCGTCTGAGCCTATTGCGAAAAGATCGAAGCGAGTAAACGATTCAGTGCGTTATGATGGTTACAATCATTGGATGGTGAATACTGACTCAAGACCGCGTTGTGCACTTTGCGATGGGCGAGCACGGAACAGATGCGATAAATGCGATGTCGGCCTTTGTGTGAAATGCTTTCCCATATGAATGAATAAAAAATATGTTTTGTTGAAATATAAAAAAAATTATAAAACCATAGAAATTCAATTTGAACCAATTTCCTTCAAAAACACAGAAATGCAAAAAATTATAGTTCCTGAGCGGATTCGAACCACCGATTTCCTGACGGGAAAGATGTCTCAAAAACGTCGAAATCGAGTTTCTCGCATGAAAATTAGGGTAGAAAAGTGGTTTTTAGAAAAAAATTTTGTTTTGATTTTCGAAAAATTTTGGAATTCCGGCAAAAATGGGTTAAAATGATCAAAATTCTATGCGAGAAATCGATTGCGCGCACTGCCAAAGTGTGAAAACGCTTCCTTGATCCTGATTCAGGAAAGAATTGGTGTATTGAAGCGAAAATCAATTTATTTACGTCAATACATACCCCTTCCCTAAATCAGTGTCAAGGAAGCGTTTTCACGGTTAGAAAATGCGCGCAATTTCCCGCCTAGAAAAACCTAAGAATCGACGGTTTTCTTATAAAAATCAATAATGTTTGATTTTCGCTTCAATACACCGATTCCTTCCCTGAATCAGGGTCAAGGAAGCGTTTTCAAGGTTCGAAAATGTGCGCAATCGATTTCTCGTATAGCTCCCTATAGGGTTATTTTTTTCCGACTTCAGAACCCTGTCATTTGCGGTTGTTAAACCGAAGTAAAAATGACTATATTGTTGAATTTTTACTTGCTTTTTTGTGTTAAATAATTATTAAAAATTGCTTTTAAACCATTTGACATTGATGAAAAGAAGCAATCCTTTGTTTGACGCTGAAAGCATGTCATTTTTTTTAACAAATGGCTATTTTTTACTACATTTTTATTTATTTTAGTCTCTAGAAAACCAATTTTTCAGAAAGATCGGGGTTAAAAATGCTTTTTGAACACTATTTGATCTTTTTTATGTAGGTGTTCATTCACTGATCTTTTACGACTTTTAATTTTTATTTATGTTTTACTATAAACAGACGAGTTACTGAGGCCAGAAAATCTCTTTTCATATTTTTATTTATAAACTTCAACACCAAAAAATGATTTAGTTACTGCGGAAATTTTTCCTATTAACTTATTAGGAAAAATTTGCTTTTTGATTTATCTTTCTCTTTATGTTTATGACTTATTCATTTCATGTGTATTTTTGTTCTTTTGACGTATTCATAAAAAAATTCTTTGTTCATATTGTCTCACCAAAGTTGAAATTTTTATTTTAATGAATTATAAAAAGTTGTAAAGAGCAAGCCCCCTTAAAGGACCAGTCCAAGAGGAAAAAATTGCCCTTTTTTGTTTATATTCGAAAAGTTCATGAAAAATGGAGCATTTTTTGTTTTTACGCTAAATTCTGAATCACTAACGGTTTCGAGATAATCGCGTGTGAAGTTGGCGAAATTTAAAATCTGTGTACTACAACGAAAACATGTACCTGAATGTTTATACAATAATTTGCAACTTGCATCAATTAAAAGTTGAGTATTGAAGCGATAAATCATATAATTTTGAATAATCGCTTCGATACTCAACTTTTAATTAATACAATTTACAAATTATTGTAGAAACATTCAGAAACATGTTTTCGTTGTAATACACAGATTTCAAATTTCGCCTTCTTCATGAATAACTAGTATCCTAGCCATTAGGCCATCCGCGCCCAGCTTTTTGAAATTTTGTCATAGAACAGAGTTTAAGATTAATTTCTAAGGAAAAAATACGCACTGCCGTTTTTTTATTGTGTATTTAACTATGCATCATCTGGCACAAAGTGATTTGGAGGTGCTCGGCATTTTCTGCGACCAAATTTTGCCCGTCTATGTTGCTAAGCCGAGCCGACTACCCCAATTTCCTTTCGCTTACTCGTACTCGTCGGCCATTAATTTATCAGAGAACACACCGCTCACCGCTATAAAAACCGCGACATTCAACCCATTTTCCTTGTACTAGCACACACTAATATATATGAATTACATTCGGCACAATAATCTCTGTTTCCTCTCTTTGACTCGTTTGTTATTTTTTTGGGAGTTCCTCCCTCGTCGAGTGATTCATTGTTTAGCCGGTATTTTCTACTTTTATTTACATAATGATTCATTTGTCGTCTAACTAAGCGGGGAAGAAGCAAAACCGTCTCAATCTTTGTATGAAAAGCACGTGTGTGTGGGTCTAAAAATGATGCGAGATTGATTTTTACGATCGATAATTTGCGTAAATGCAAATATTCGTGTTAACCAGGGCTAGAAATGGGTCTGAGAAATTTTCTGATTTTGGGCAGTGCCATCTAGTGTATTTTTAACATGTTTGAACCTTTTTTAGATCGTTCTTGGGTCGAGAAATTGATTTTTGGATCGAAAATCAAATTTTTTTGATATTTATTTTTTTTTTTTCATCTGAGCCCTGGTGTGAAGTGGCAATCGTTTCACTTTTCATTCAATTGTTCAAGGGTTCGATTCCTTTAGATCGAAATTTTTTTGACCAATTCAAAAAATTTTTAAAAGGGATCGACGACCATTTGAGTGTAAAAAGTGACACTTGCTTTGCGATCATCATACAAACTACAAAAAATGTATTTTTCAGAAATATCTAATTCAAAATTTTTTGTACTTTGTATGATGAAATCTTGAATTATGATAAATTCTGATTTCGACCTTCGGAATTTTTTGTAGTTTGTATGATGATCGCAAATCATCATACAAACTAAAATTGCAGTTTTTTTGGCCACCCTGTATCATAATTCAAGATTTCATCATACAAACTACAAAAATTTGGAATTATTTTTTTCATCATACAAAACTACAAAAATCTTGAACTGTTTTAGTGGTCCGGATTTTTTGTAGTTTGTATGATAAAATCTTGAATTATGATATTTCTGATTTTGGCCTCCGAGATCGAACCCTCTTTTTCAGAGTGCACAGCGAGAGCTTTACCACTTTGCTACGCTCTATACAACTTTTTTTGCCCGCTCGCTGAAACAGACTATATGATGAATCAGTTAAAAGTTGAGAAATATTCTATAACTTTTTTGACCTAGGACACTTTATACGTACATGGCCTCCTTTTGATTGATATTCTTGATGTCTGCTTATCAGTCTAAGTAAATGACGGTGTAGGATTTTTATTGATTGTGATTTTTCATCTTCGCCTAAAAATGTGAAGAATGATTCATTTTTTTAGATGCATGAGGCCATTTTTTCGCATAATCATTTTTCACTCGCTAGGATTGCAGAGAAGGATTAAAGGATCAGTTCTGTTTTGCTGTTTTTTTTTGTATTCTATCTATAAATTCATAAATATCGAAACTTTTATTTTGCGCCACATAAAAAAATTGGCATGAAACTAGAAATTATGTAGACAAACGTGTAAAAACGGGTGGGGGACTTTTGCGCGAACCAGCTTTTCAGGCGAAAACTTCCTTTGAAAAAGCATATTTTTATGCTGAAATGCTCAGAAAATGATGGTTTTGGGGAAAAACGAATTTTCTCGCGCTTTGCTTTCGGGGCTAAATTTTTTCTTGCGCGCGACCCCCTCTCCCCCAAAATCTTTCCTCCCAATAATCCCGAATTTGGAGGTGATTTTTTTCTAAAAATGACCTATATAGGGGTAATTTTATGCGGAGAATCAATTGCGCGTATTCCCGAAGCATGAAAACGCTTTCTTGATCCTGATTCAGGGAATGAATTTGTGTGTATTGACGCGAAAATCGAAAAATTTTCTTTTTTCATCCGTATACCAACTCCATTCCCTGAATCAGGGTCAAGATAATTTTTTCATGCTTATAAAATGTGCGCAATCGATTCCCCGCATAAAATTACTCTTTGAAGTTTGTCTTCCTATATGTATTAATTTTGGAAAATTGTAGCATATAACGGAGAAATTTGTCGAAAATTGCAAAATGCCTACCAATGAATCAGATTCAAAAATAAGAATCGAACTGAAAGCAGACCACATTTTTATGGCGTATGAAAAAGGGCAAGATTACGATTTTTTGGTCTTAGCTGGGATGAAAAATTTTCCGGTCTAAAAAAGAATTTTTTCGGACCCCAAAAATCACAAAAATGCACTTTTGCCTCATCTGTAAATATCACCCCAGGGGGCCCTAAAATAAATATGGTCCTGTACCCCACTAACACTTATAAATAACCCACTTGGTTTCATATTTCCATCATTATGCATGCAAGCACATTTACCCATCATTTTTTAAGCTATGAAACCGAATTTCCAGATTTGTTCCCATGGTGACACCATTTGTCTCCTGCCATTATTAGTTCATTTTTGTTGTCTAGTTCCATCACTAGGCATTGATTGTTTTTCCTCTTTTCCTCCCAAGCAACGTCGTTTAGCTAGAATTTTAAAAATTATTGCTATGCAAATACACTAGTTTTGGAGAAGAGGATGTGCAAACAATATTTCTCTGAAGACTTTTTAACATTAATTGCTGTCATGTATAAGGTTGTACTTGTTAGTTTTTGTACTTCGCGGTTTCTTCTAAGTTTATTTTATGGCTTAGGTTTATTTATTTTTATTTGTTATATTCCGTTTCAGCTCCAATTATAAAAAATGCTGGATCCAAAATTTTTTCTAAAATTTAAAATCCGAAGTCGGCATCCCGTCCGATCTGGCAAATTAAAGGGGGTGACATTTATGACCTAATCCAAGAAAAAATTTTTTCCTAAAAAGATCATTTTTAGGGATAAAATCATGCGAGAAATCGATTACGGCATCGCCGAAGCGTGAAAATGCTTCCCTGCCCCTGATTCAGGGAAAATATAGATTTTTTCGACCTTTTTTATACTAATATTTGGTTTGAAAGACGTTTCTCCATCAACAAACCTCGGTAGTGCAGTGACAAATCAGCGGGTTAGTTGTCACAAGGTCTAGGTTTCGAATACCGCTTGGAACTAAATTTTTTTTGCATAAAGTAATAATCGGAAATTTTTTTTGCAAAAAAAATTTCCGATTATTACTTTGTGCAAAAAAATTTAGCTCCAAGCGGGATCCGAACCAGCGATCTTTGTGACCAATAAGCCTCTGCTTTGTCACTACTTTTTTGCCCGATCGCTGAAACAGACACAATGGTAGTGCACTTGGACGGTAGCCAGGAGGTCCGGGCTCGAGTCCCACTCGGGTCCGAAGACTTTTGCCCAACTTTATATTACAAAACGCGATTATTATGACACCTTTTTTGAAACTTTAGTTTTTTAATCATGCTCAATAAAAATAATTTTCAGATGGGTCAACGGGTCTCTAGTACAGATTTTCTATGGACCTATACAGAACAGCCACATGCAGATAGAAGGAAACAGATTTTCAAAGCACATCCTGAAATCAAACAAGTATTTCCAAATAAAATTACTTTTTTTATTCATTTATTCAAATTTCTAGCTTTTTGGTATTGACCACAGTTTAAAATATGTTGTTACTGCATCTGTGATAGCTCAAATTGTGGCTTGTTTTTTACTCAAAGGTACATTTTGAATAAAAATATATACAAGGTATCCCAAAAAAGTGGAATTTTCGTGATTTTTTCATGAATTTTGAATAAGAAATTTTTTTTCTAAAAATGACCCGGGTAATTTTATGCAGGGGAAATCGATTGAGTGCACTCCCGAAGTGTGAAGACGCTTCCTTGACCCTGATTCAGGGTAGCATATTTATGCAAAAATGAAAAAATTCGGATTTTGATCGGATTTCTGACTACCTAGGGTTTTTCTATGCGAGAAATCGATTGCTTCCATGAATCAGGGACAAGGAAGCATTTTCATGTTTCGAAAACACGCGCAATCGATTTCTCGCATAGAAAACCCTCGGATATCCGGTCAAAATCCGAGTTTTTTTCATTTTCGCGTCAAAACGCTACCCTGAATTAGGGTTAAGGAAGCATTTTCAAGGTTCAAGAGTGCGCGCAATCGATTCTCCACATCAAATTACCCTCACTTGTTTTGAAAAAGTTGATAATTAGCAAGTTGGGAACATCCCTTGTTAGTCGATCTTTTAACTAATTATGTTTAGACTCTAGTTGGGTATTGGTCTTACTTCAGGCCTATTTTTTCGGCGGTGTAGTCAACCATGCTTTAACCTTAGCCATACATGATATTTCTCATAATACCGCATTTGGAAATGACATGCCTTTAGCTGTAAGAAATTTTTTCTTATTTTTATTTTTAATTAAAATTTTAGAACAGGTTCTTCGGCTTTCTAGCAAATCTACCGATTGGGGTACCAATCTCGATTTCATTTAAAAAATATCATGTAGAGCATCATAGATATTTAGGTAAGACGGAATTTTTTGAGATTGTTAAAAAAATTTTAAATTTTTTAGCCGAGGAAGGACTAGATACTGATGTTCCAACAGAATTTGAAGCGAAATTTTTTACCTCACCTTTTCGAAAATTCATATGGCTGATATTACAGCCGGTGTTTTATGCATTTAGACCGTTGGCGATTTATAAAAAAGCGCCAACGGACATGGAAATTTTGAATGCTATAATTCAGGTAAGGCTGATTCAGAGTCATGGCAGAAAAAATGTTCATCAACCAATATTCGATCCGATAGGGTAGAAATTCAAATTTTTAGAAAAAAGAATAAAAGAAATGACTATAAGCCTAAGTGTAAGCTTAAGCTTAAGCCTAAGCCTAAGCCTAAGCTTAAGCCTAGGCCTAAGCCTAAGTGTAATCCTAAGCCTAAGCGTAATCCTAGGCCTAAGCTTAAGCCTAAGCGTAAGCCTAAGTCTAAGCCTAGGCCTAAGCCTAAGTGTAATCCTAAGCGTAATCCTAGGCCTAAGCTTAAGCCTAAACCTAAGCCTAAGTGTAGTCCTAAGCGTAATCCTAAGCCTAAGCTTGGTGATCTAACCCTTCCTTGAACCCGTGAAATTTGCGCCACTTTCTCCTGTACCATTGTGATGAACTTTTTTCTTGTTTCTTTTTCTTGAAAATCCCTATACATGCTAAACATAAATAAATTTTAGATATCATTCGACTTCTTCATCCTCTACTTTTGCGGGTTCAAATCACTAGTGTATTTATTGTCAGGCACCTTTTTGGCCATGGGTATACATCCAAGTGCGGGGCATTTTGTGGCCGAGCACTATGCTTTCTCCGAAGATCAAGAGACATACAGTTATTATGGTTGGTGGAATCATGTTATGTACAATGTTGGGTATCATATGGAGCACCATGATTTCCCGTATATTCCGGGGAGAAATTTGCCAAAGGTAAGAATTTTGACCAAGAACAAGTTTTTATCACTCGCCAAGACAAATAAAATAACATCAAATTATCCAATTGAACAATGTTGAGGATTATTAAAACGAAAACCTTGATTCAAAACATGAATCAGATTTTCGTTTCAATAACCCAAAACAATGTCGATTTAGTCAAACAAGCTTTTTTTAATTCATTTTTTTTGTAAAAATCGTATTTTTGCCAAAAATGCCAATTTTGAATACAAAATGGCTAAAAATAAGATTTTGTAGCCAAAATGGTCTTCACCTCCAACTTTCATAATCTTTGAATTTCAGGTCCGTCACATAGCCCCAGAATTCTACGACAACCTTCACATCCACGAAAGCTGGACCACTGTCCTATGGGACTTTGTCTTCAGCCCAGCTATGGGCCCATATAAACGTATCAAACGAAACGCCTCCGTGCCCCAAGAAGTTTATGGAAACAACCAACTTCTACCGTATTTCAACCGATTTTTCAACAAGATTCGACTGTATGCAGAAACTTTCTTTGTGATGTTCAGCAAAGTTGGCTTGGGAGAAAGAATCAAAGTGGAATAGTTTTTGTCTGTATATGTTGGTGTTTATTGTTGAAGCATTGTATATGCCTTTGATAATGATCTCGATTATATTTTTGTAGTTTTTTATATTAAACAGAGTTTTAATAAATTATTTAAATTGATCTCACGGACGCCAAAGAGGAAAAATACAGACAAAGGTCAAAACATAGTTTACCAATAGGGGGGGGGGAGGGTACACCGGTCTCTCAGGATGGATGGATGAATGGCCTTTCAGGGGATACACCGCTCCCTCAGGATGTATGGATGGCCTTTCAGCATAATAAAAATTAATTAATGCATTAAAAAAAGTATGTTGTTAACTTATATTTGTGGATATGCTTGTCGACACTCAAAATGACGCCGGGAAAAGCAAAAGAATGCAAATTTTTCTGAATTAGAGGGGGGGGGGGTACACGAACCCACATGATGGAAGGATGAATGACTATAAAGGCGGAAGTTTTGAGGATGAGTGGTGAGGGGGATCTGTATCCCCGTTGGTCACCTATGGGTCAAAAGTAAAAAAATTTCGCCAATCAACTCAGCTTGCCGAGCGCTTCAAAACGAGTATCATTTTTTTGAATCAGTATAGAGAGAATATTGAAAACAGAACCTAATTCCATGTATAAATCTTCAGCCTTTTCGTTTTTGACGAGACTCCGAATATTTCTTGATTTTATCTTTGTCTAAAAAACAATATTTTTGAATGCAATACAAATAAAAATCTATAATAAACTAATATTTGTCTATAATAAATTAAAATTTGTAGGTTTGGGGGGGGGTGACCCATGGCCGATTGGCTAGCGTGCTCGGTCACCTCAAACCCTGATTTTCAATTTTGGCGGGAAATTCAAATTCAAAATTGAAATTCAAAAATCGCCAACTTCAAACGCGATTATCTCGACAACGATAACGATTCAGAATTTACTGTAAAAACAAAAAA
>JAQGBS010003241.1:0-11814 GCA_034698545.1 Acrobeloides obliquus
ATGCTTATAATGGATGAGATCTGTGATGATGGGTATGTTTGCATTTCAATATTTGCCTTGAATGTGTTCCAAAAACCTCCATTTGGCCATTTTTTGGCGAAAATTTTTTTCTTCCAAAAGACTCATGGGTATTTTCATGCGAGAAATCGATTGTGCGCATCGAAAAACCTTGAAAACGCCTCCCAGACCATGAAATATCATCCAATTTTTATATTTTCAAGTAGGAATTCGTACTGAAAAAATAAGAAAATCTTATATTTCATGGTCTGAGAGGGTTTTCGATGCGCGCAATCAATTTCTCGCATAAAAATACCCCCAAATGAGTCATTTGAAGAAAAATTTTTTGAAAAATTTTCGCCAAAAAATAACCAGATGGCGGTTTTTTTTGAACATCCTGTAATTTTAAGTGTAATAATGGAAACGGATCCACAAGCTGTTGTGAGTCGTTGCGCACTTCGACCAGATGAAATGAACTTTGGCGATCAATCGGTTTCGCAGTTAGGAATGTCGGTAAGTTGATGAAATTTTAAAGTCTGCACAAAACGGGGCGGGGATAATGTCGGTAATTTGTCTTTTTTCAAAAATTTGTAATTTTTTATATTCGATATTTTAGCTACTTACATCGGCAAAAGAACAAGTCAAGTGGTCCGTCTTCAAATAAACTTTTTTTCTATGTGATTCATGTGATAAAATCTAAGCTTTGTTTTACAGAGTGAGCAAAAAAACCGTACTTTTTTGCGTTTTTTGGTGAAAATTTTTCAAAAATGACCTATAAGGGCGTATTTTCATGCGATTTTTGAAAATTTTTCGCCAAAAATAAACGCTAAAGTACAGTTTTTTGCTCACCCTATAAGTTATTTATTAACTGGTGTTTTATATTATTAATAAATGGCGTTTGGGAAATTATTTTTCTATGATCATATATGAAATGTTTTAATACTTACTGCGGTGTGTTCGCTTCCTGAGATTTTAACTATGATAGTCGAAATTTGTTTTTTGGTTACCACGGAACTTTTTATTGAATCAGGCAACGTGTACATTGAAACGAAAGTGGATCCTTATATAGCTTTTTATGCATCCCTGCGTGGTTGTATAAATAAAAAAAGCTATATAAGGATCCACGTTTCTTTTGGTTTCAATGTATACGTTGTCTGATTCAATAAAAAGTTCCGTGGTATCCAAACAAAAATTTCGGGGCTCTTATCGCTGAGGAGACGCAATCAACAGGATTCCAAAAGCTAAAATTTTCTTCAAAAAAGTATAAGTTTTTGGAATTCTGTTGATTGCGTCTCCCCAGGGGGAAAGAGCTCCAAAATTTCGACTATAAATCTAGTTTTAAATGAAACTTCGTAAAACTAATTCTACACCTCGTTTAAAAAAGGGTGGAGATCCAAGCGAATTTGGTTTACAATCATCTCCGACGGTATCTTCATCAATTTCTCCAAATAAGCGTACGAAGTCATTAGATCGTACAACAGGCGCTAAAACGGTTTGTTTTTCATATTTATACGGTAGGGTCGTATTTAAGGGAGAAAAAGGGGAAAGGGGCAATTCACTCTTTCCCGTGGCTGAAAAATGAAATTTTTTTATATTAATTTCCCCTTTATGTTTTTATCCAAAAAATTTTTTCAGCAAAAATTTGCCATATTTTCAACAAAAATTGAAATTTTTTAACAAAAAATGTCAACTTCTAATTTTCGTCAAAAGTGTCTATTTTTGACTAAATTTTCGACTTTTTGGCCATTTTTGGCAAATTTTTTGCTTTTGGAAAATTGATTTACAGTATTGCCATTCGTTTGTAAAGTTTTTCAATTAGGTGCAAAAAAGGTACTATAGCTTTTGGCAACAAGCAAATTGTTGCCAAAGGCTCGTTTTTCAAAAAAGTGGCGTTGCCAAAAGCTCTAGTACCCAAAAAATCATCCTATGGAAATTTTTAGCCAAGAAAAAGTAACCGAAAGTTGAACTTTGAAGACAATGATGTTGCTGAAAACTTTAAGCCTTTCCATGATATGGAAGATCTTGAGAATCGCATGGATATGCTGTTGACCAATTTTTTCAAAAGTGGTAAATCTCGTGCTAAGAAAGCGTATGTTTTTTGGTTTATTACAAGTTGAAATGGAGGGAAATTACTTGTTCTTGTTTGTTGACACTATTATTGTGAACTTGAACTCAGGAATCGTTTGACATGATTTTTTAGATAACCTTGAAATATATTTATTTATAATTTTTAGGAACGATGATGAATCTGAAGATGAAGAAGATATCGAGCAGGATGAAAATGTCGGTGATGAGATATCGACAAAAATTTCAAGAAAAACGACACAAGGACAATTGAAATGCGACTTATCTAGTCTTAAAATTTGTTTTGAGGTATGTGTTATACATTAATAAGGGGAAAGGTTGATACCAGGGTTTTCAGATTTTGAAATTCGCATAAAAATCGAGTTCAGGGTGAACCTATTGAAATATCGAATTTGCAAAAAGTTTCAACACAACCACCTGCTGAAATTTTTTCAGCAGAGGGTTTGTGATTATTTTTTATGAAAAATGGCAATTTTTGTTTATTTTTTTGATAAAAATGGCATATTTTCTTCATTTTTATATAGGTCCAACTTGAACTCGATTTTTGCGAATTTCAAAATCTGAAAACCCTGGTTGAATCCCATATAAAAGGCTGCTAAGTGCTAATAAGAAAAATTATAGAATATTGATAACTTCTTGCCGGGGTCTATAAATGAAAGAGTAGCAAATGTTGAGAAAGAATTTCCTAAATGGACGGAATGGATCGCAATTGGAAAATTCAATTTATTAGTATGTTTGGTACTATCAAAGATTAGCGAGCCCACCAGATGTGGTTTTTTCAAAAAAAAACTTTTTTCTTTGAATATGATCTTTCTAAGGATAACTTTACACAGGAAATCGATCGCACACATTTTCGAACCTTGAAAATACTTCCCTGACCCCGATCCAGGATATTGTATTGAAGCAAAAATGGAAAAAATTCGAATTTTGACTATTTTGCTTCAATACAATATCTTGAATCGAGATCAGGGGAGCATTTTTAAGGTTCGAAAACGTGCGCGATCGATTTCCCACATAAAGTTATCCCAAGAGAGATCATTTTCAAAGAAAAAAAGTAAAATTTTTTTTGAAAAAATGTACGTTTAGTGGGCTCGCTAATCCTTAGTAGTATCGTATGTTTTGAAGATTTTATCTCGAGTAGTATCAAGTCATTTCTTTTTAGGTTCATGGTATTGGTTCAAAGTATGATTTGTTGACAAATTATGCGCAAACCGAATTAGCCGACTATTCCTATATTATGGTTGAAGGATTTCGAGCTTCAGTCAACGCGAAATCCATCTTACAAGCAATTGATACCCTCTTAAATTTGAATGTGAAAAGTAGTAGATTAGATGTTGTTAGTTGGGCCAGATTGATCTCTAGAGGAGTTACGGAGAAACAAACGGATGTTTTTATTGTTGTACATAATATTGATGGTACCGGTTTACGGTAAGGTTGATATCAGTGGCATATCCAATGTTCATTTTTTTCATTTTTACACCAAAAAATGACGATTTTTTTTATCAAATTTGTCAAAAATTGCCAAAAAAATTCGATTTTTTGACCAAAAAATTAATTTTTTTTTGCAAAATCGAATTACAATACCGCTCCCATACCTGAAAAAGCCCTTTTTTCAAAAAATTTTCCAAAAATGTCCAATTTTTATGACTTAACTACAGTACTGCCCCCTCCGTTCACGCTATTGCTTGATATGTATGATGTTTTTAAGAGAGCCAACCCATCAACAAGCCCTTGTTGAATTGGCAAAATGCTCTTTTCTTCACTTTGTTGCCAGCATTGATCATGTAAATGCTACTCTTGTTTGGGATGAGGTATTCCTTTTCATTGGATAATATTTTTTGAACAAACTTCAATTTAGAATACTGCAGCAGCATTCCGCTGGCTTCGAATCAATATCTCAACTATGCGCTGCTACAAACAAGAACTTCTAGCTGGCGACTCGAAACTTCTTGGCTTAAACTCGAATTCTGCGGTGCGCGCGCACACATTTGCATCACTGGAAGCCATCTGGCAATCCTTGACTAGCAATGCCCGAAAGACACTGCAAAAGTTGGCTGAGTGTTTTGTTCAAGAAAACGATTCAATTGATTTCTTTGACTTTTATCAAACTGTCAAGTATGCTTGATTATGTGAAAATCTTGGGAACTAGTATCGATTAGGTATCTCACTAAACGTGAAATTTTCGATAACAAAAAATTTTTTTATCGGAAATTGACTCCTCTAGAGGGTAATTTTATATGGGAAATCCGAATTTCACATTTCTGAGACCTGAAAATCTTTTCCTGAATCAAGAAAAGGCTATATTTATATGATGTATGGCCACATTTTTAACAAGAATCACATGTATAAATAGCCTTTTCTTGATTCGGGAAAAGATTTTCAGACTTTGGAAATGTGAAATGCGGATTCTTCGCATAAGATTACCGCTAGAGGGGTCAATTCCAAAAAATTTCAATTCTAAATGATTCAGATGATGAAAATTTTTTTGAAAAGTGTTTCACGTTCATTGGGATACCTATCGATATTAGTTCCAAATCTTGTTTTAGAGCTGAATTCCTGGCAAATTCTGAAATTGCGCTGAAGAAAATCTTAGTGGAATTCAATGACCATCATCTGATTCGACAAAACGGAAATATCATTTATTTGTCTATTGATAAAGACCTTTTGATCTCTTACTTGGAAAATAAGTTTGAAAATGAATAAAGTTATTTGACGATATCTCAACATATTCGCAACAGAGTGGCGCACAAAAAACGGACACTTAAAAATGTTTTTAACGTGTTTTTTCGACAGTTTTCAATCGAAACTTTTCATTTTCGACTTATTTCTCATCTTTTTTGTTATTTTTGAACTTTTCGGTGAAATGTATGGGTTTTTTAAGCAATAAAAATGAAAGAATTCCGCCCTGCCATCATTCGAATGCATGAAAATGGATATTCTGTCAGCGAAATTGCAGACATTCTCAGTGTTCTTAAGTCTACCATTCATGATTATATTAAGCGCTTTGAAGAAACGTGTCTAAATGCAGATCGTGCAGCACAAGGTAAAATATCGAAAGCCAGGACTGAAGAAAACATGAGAAAATTTGCAAGATTGATCTAAAAAGATCCTTCAACTAAAGTCAATTCTTCGCGAAAACTTGCCAAAAAATTGGAATTTCTCGTCGATCTGCTCAGTGAATTATTCGAAAAGATCTCTTATTCGGTTCGAACGTGGCAAAGTTCTTAAACGAATAATCGCCATCGCAAAATTGTGTTTTCAGATGAGAAGCTATTTACGATTGGACAGGTAGGTATGACTTGTAAATTTGGCTTGGTTAATTTTTTTAATGCTTTTAATCATCAAAACGACAGATTATGGTCAAGAGAAGCCCCATGAAAGAGTTATCGAGCGTACTCAAAAGCCGGCTTCTGTTATGGTGCGGGAAGCTACTACGTATGATAGAAAGACAACGTTAATGTTTGTCGAAGCAGGTGTTAAAATTGACCAATATGTTGATCGAGAAATGCTGCTAATTCATTGGGCCAAAGAAAGAATATTGGTGTTTTCAACAAGATTCTGCTCCTGCACACAAAGCATGACACTCAAATCTTCCTGGGCCAATTTTCAGATTTCATTTCTCAAGATGAATGGCCAGCAAATTTTTACCATGTCGCTTTTTCTTACATCATGTTTTGAAATAAATATCGATTTTGGTAAAAAAAACTCTGTAGTTCTCGACATTCGACTGGCATGAGAAGTAGTGGAAAATAAAATTTAGACGCTGGATACACACAATCCTAAAAAAGACCGCATCGAAAAATCTTTTAAAATAAATTTTCTGCGAATTTTTGAATTTTACGATTTTTTACGCATTGGAGGGTTAATTGGAAGGAATTTGTGTCTCTTTAATAGCTTCTTATCAGCGGTTTTCCTTATCATTTAACGGAGGCAATTTTGAGTAAATCCAATTTAATGCTATAAGACTAAGTACCTACTTTGCATCCGCTTTATTAATTGAATTATCCTACATATGGTAATATCTGGTTGAATGCTTTTTTATCTAGTTTAATACTACAAAATGTCCTTTAATGGTAGTGATGATGGGTAATTTATAAACTTAATATAGAATCATTTGGAGCTAATTCGGCTCTTATACCCCATTGTGTGTGGTCTAAAATCGAAAAAAAATTTAGAAAATTTCTCAAAATCACCCTATTAGGGGTAATTTTATGGGGGAAACATGTTGGCGATGTTATTTTTGCGCAAAAATGCTTCTTCCATTTGTTAGAAAATCAAATTTTTGCATACTAGCTGTTTCGAAATATCTATTTTCTTTTCTTCAATGATTCTATATTCGATTTTCTAAAAAATGGAAGCGTTTTTACACAAAAATAACCCGCATAAAATTTGGGGAATGGAGTTGGTGTACGGGCGAAAAAATTTTTTTCGATTTTCGCGTCAATACACCAACTCCATTCCCTGAATCAGGGTCAAGATAATTTTTTCATGCTTAGAAAATGTGCACCATTGATTCCCCGCATAAAATTACCCCTAATAGGGTGATTTTTGAGAAAATTTTGGAAAATAAAATTTTTCGATTTTATACCACGTTCAATGGGGTATAAGAGCCGACAGTAGCTCCAATCGTTTTTAGTAGTGTAAACGCGGCGCCAGAGCCTTTACAACCGGGTGTTATCCGGATAAAACCTGCTAAGAAATATGGTTTAGTGAGTTAAATGTATTGAAAAATTAAGCTAAGAGAAATTTTTTAGTTTACTTCTGTTTTCATTCGCGTGGCGTTGGGCTTGTTATTCCTAGGTGTTGGAGTTTTCGCCGTTGCTTATTCTGTGTATAAATGTAAGCTTGTATTGGAAATTAGTGGATACAAAACCTTCAAGGGGCCGATTGAGGCGAGTTATTGCAAAAAAGTTTTTCGACAAACGTAAAAAATGTTCGAAACGATGAAAAAAATACTGTTTTTGGAGAAAAAAACGAAATTTTTTTTGTTTTTTGGCCATTTTTAGATTTTTTATTGAAATTTGCTGTAAAAAAGGCCAAGAAACATCTAAAAATGGTCAAAAAACACCCAAAAAAATTTTTTTTCGATTTTCCTCGAAAACAGTATTCTTTTTCATCGTTTCGAACATTTTTTACATTTGTCGAAAAAATTTTGAAAAACTTTTTGCGATAACTCGCCTCAATTGGTCCTCTTTCTCTCTTTAAACTAGGAAAAATGATAATTAACATTTTAGCCGAGAATAAAGATAAAACGGACTCAGGGGAACCTCAAGTGAATATCACCGATTATTTTGAGTTTAATCGAACACAAGAATGTCTGCAAGGAATTTTGACGATTGAACAAAGATTGGGAAATTCGCCCAGTGGTTCGGCTGAGCATAATGTAAGATCAAAAAAATTGAAAAACGATGTAAATAGAGACTTTATTTTTGAAAGTTTGCAAAATCGCGATGATTTTTTGGATCTGATGATTTTTTGCCAATCGTTTCAATAAACACGATTTGATTGAAATTCAGGCAACTTTTTATTGCAATGGAATAAAAGTTTTATGCAATTGCAATAAAAAGCTGTCTGAATTTCAATAAAATCGTGTTTATTGAAACGAATGTTGAAAGATCATTCAATCTGCGATTCGATAGTTTCAAAGACAAACGTTGATCAGCATTAAATAAATGCGCTTATCGCCGAACTTTTTTAGACGACAAAGTTTTCGACCGTTTGGGCGCAGGATGATGTGCATAAACGTTTGTTTCATCAAGTTGCTTCGAATGGAACATTACTGTATCAACATTTTGTTTTTCCAACTTGTGCCATCTACGCTACAAACAAGGTATGTTAAATTTAAAAAAACGAGTTTAAAAATTTAAGGAAAATTTGCTTATTACAATTATACATGAGCAAGGGAGGGGTACATGATCCCCCATTTCTTCGTCACCAAAAAATAATCGCGCAAAAACAAATTGCTTCAGGTGGGAGTCGAACCTGAGCCTTCTGCATAGAAAGCGAGAGCAAAACCACTGTGCCAAGCAGCCTATTAACAGATTATAAAATGAGAATTATTCTTATACTAATGTTTAAGGATTGCAATGTGAACTACAATATCAATTACACATCATATTTGCAACAGTTTGGCTTAGATTCTTTGACAAAGCTTCGAATAGAACAAATTCGAATTTCGAACTCGGATCCGGATCAAAAAACCTATGCGAACATAACTCTATATCGTGGTGAACCATCGGATTCAACTCTTTATTCGTTCAATGGAGGAGTTTTGGCTAATCCAAAGTTGGCTATGGCATACACGGATGTTAGCACAGGTATCTTGTGATTAGGGTTGTCGACATCGAGAATTTTTGAATCGGGATATAAGAATGAAATCAAGACTTTTGCGATCGAGAGTCTCAATTTTCGAGATCCAAATTTTTCAAAAATTTACCTTGGTCCCCCTTAGGTTTTTTGAAAAATTTTCACCAAAAAAGCGCAAAAGTACAGTTTTTTTGGCTCACCCTGTAAGGGAGATCGAATTTTTTCAACTTTTTCCGCCCCTTATTGTGTAGTAGCTCCCGACTTTCAAATGATTACTTCGGCGAAAAAAACCTCGATTCGAGATCTCGAAAACGCTAAAAATGCTCAATTCGAGATGAAAAATTTTCGAGATCTCAGGGTCGCCACTAATACGTTCGGAAATTTTTGACTTCACTAATTTATCACTAATAACATCACTAATTCCGTTCGGACGCGTTCGGAAACATCACTAATAGACGTTCGGACGCGTTCAGAAACGTTCTAACGCGTTCGGAAACGTTCAGACGCGTTCGGAAATGTTCGGACGAGTTTCCGAACGCATCCGAACGTTTCTGAACGCGTCAGAACGTTTCTGAACGTCTATTAGTCATGCTTCTGAACGCGTTCGAACGCAATTAATGAAGTTATTAGTGAACTAAAGTTCGTTCGGGAACCGTCCGAACGTATTAGTGGCGGCCCTAATTTATCACTAATAACATCACTAATTTCGTTCGGACACATCACTAATAGGCGTTCGGAAACGTTCAGACGCGTTCAGAAATGTTCAGGCGTATCGAAAATGTTCGGACGAGCGCCCAAATGCATCCGAACGTTTCCGAACGCCTATTAATGATGTTTTCAAACGCGTCCGAACGCAATTAATGATGTTATTAGTGGACTAAAGCCCGTTCGGGAGCCGTCCGAACGTATTAGTGGCGGCTTCAACAACCCTACTTGTGTGCTAAATAAAAAAGCAAAACCAATTTTTATTTCTTATTTAGGAACTCTGTACAGCTGGCAGCTATACTTTCCACGCAACAAACTGAATCAAACAAGCTTATATTGGGTCGAGTATTGGTATCCACAAATGGTACCATCCATCTCTGATTCTGCCATTTTCTTTGATTTTCCATCTTATTGTTCTAACTTTACTGGATGCGTTAACAAATAAGATAACTCAAATGTGTAATAAAAAACTAAAAAAAAGTTTATTTCATACTATAAAAGTTATGCTTCAAGTTATATAGGAAAATTAAGAGCAAGTTCTCCTGGTTGTCCACTTAACGTTGACTAAACTCAGCAAAAAATTGTTTTACCCCTAAATGGAAATTACCCATTTAGGGGTAATTTTATGATTGTGCAACCTGAAAACCGCAGAAAAATGGTGAAAATTCCTCGAAAAAATGGAAAATGTTAGCGACCACGCAGGGATGCATGGATATTTGTTCATTTCTCGAGAAAATCGAATTTTTACCATTTTTCTGCGGTTTTCAGGTTGCGGGAGTGCGCGCAATGGATTTTTCGCATAAAATTACTCCTAAATGGGTAATTTCCGGAAGAAAATTTTTTTACCGAGTTTAGTCAACGTTAAGTGACGGCAACCAGGAGAACTTGCTCCAAAATTATTATGAATGTGATTTTACAATGGGGGGGGGGAGGGTGCCATGATCTCCTTATTAAAGTCTGTTTCATAGAGAGGTTATAAAAAGCGCCAGAAGCCTAGTGGATAGCATTACAGACTTCGAGTTTGAAGACCCAGGGTTCAATCCCGCTTGGTGCCAAATCTTTTTTGTGCATTATCCAAAATTGATGAAAATTTTTGCCTAGGAGTAATTTTATGCGAAAAACACGATGGTGATGTTATTTTTTCATGAAAATTTTTGTAAAAAATAGAAAAATCAATTTTTACTTAAATCTTGATGTTTTTCATATGTAGCATTTATCTTAAACAAATCAACCATCACTCTGTTTTCAAAATTATATGGTAAAAAATCCTCAATTTTGGATGATGCAAAAAGATTTGGCTCCGAGCGGAATTGAAATCGGTCTTCAAACTCGAAGTCTGTGACGCTATCCACTAGGCTTCCGGTGCTTTTTCGAAACTCTTCTAAAAGTAATGGAATAAACCAGTTGGTGTTTTTTTGACAATGGGAGATTTCTCTTGTAGCATGTGAAAAACAATTTTTTCCTGCGTTTCTATGGAAACTTGAAAATAAGACTAGCTTGTGGTGATGGCTTTTTGCAAAATAGAGTGCCGTTTCTCTTTTACACTCTTGGTGACCGATTGTGAATCTTCGCGAATCGAAACATGGATATGTGTGTCTTTTTGACATTCTCCATTTGTTTAAAAATTGTTGAGAATTTTTGATATAAATTGATTTTCTCACTGAGGTTTTGTTTAAGCTTAACCCTAAGCCTAACAAGGAACACGTTCGAACTCTTATAAATGGCTTAATGGCTAGGGCTTTGCGCATCCGTTTTAAAGTTCCAGGTTCGAATCCACCCAAAGGAGAAATTTTTTGCATTCAAAAAAATTTAAAACGGAAAAGCAACGCCCTAGCCATTAAGCCATCGAGGCCATTTGTAAAATTTGTTTTGAAAATACCTAACTAATTACAACTTTAATTAGCTCATATCTCCTCAGGGATAGATTTTCAGCAGCTAATTTTTTCATTTTTAACGAAGAGTCGAGCATGCTCTATAAAACTATGTAGGTCTCGTCAAAAATTTCCAGACTGAGCTCGGAAGTGTTCCTTGTAAGATTAAGCCTAAGCTTAAGCCTAAACCTAAGTCTAGGCTTAAGCCTAAACGAAATTACAAATCGATAGATAACATGATTATAAAGTACACAATAAAAGCTATAAAACGATAATTTGAAGCACAAGTGGCGCATTCGGTAGCGCTTTCGCCTTTGACTCTGATGGTCTGGGTTCGAATCCCAGCCTCGTACTTAACTTTTTGCATATAGTGACTAATTTCTTTTAAGCACTTCTTATGTTCTGAAACCTAGCTTAAACTTTGTATGGGAAAGAAATTTTTACGCAGCGTCTCTTATATTCATGTTATCTATCGATTTGTGTCGACATATTGAAAATCTTTTACTCACACTTCGCGACTATTCCTTGTATAATGAATAAAAGGGATTAATTCCTTTTAATTTCAATACACCCACTCCTTTTTTGAGTCAAGGAATCATTTTCACGCTTCGAGAATGCTCTCAATCAATTCCCCACATAAAAATGATCCTCAAAAATGACCGCCTATGATAAATTTTGAGAAATAAAAAAATTTTCGAGTCAAGAGACGTTAAAGGATCAGTCCAGTAAGTTACAATCATATGAAAAATGATATATTCGGAAAGATCATATAGAATGGAGCATTTTTTGTTTTTACGGCATGTTCTGAATCGTTGTAGTTTTCGAGAAAATTGCGTTTGAAATTTTGAAT
>JAQGBS010003242.1:0-11810 GCA_034698545.1 Acrobeloides obliquus
TCGATAGCTTGTTGCTCATTTGAAGCAGCGAAAGGCTTGAAAAAGAAAGTATAGATAGAAAAAGACTTGGGAATTTGCCTATAAAATTTTTTGCAAATTAGTTGTACAACAGAATGATTCTGTTGGTACAACACAACAGTTTTTTCTGATGTGTTGTGCACAATAGTTTTTCTGTTGTGTTAACACAACAGATTACAATCAAAAAGCACAACAGATTGCCCAAAATTTGAAAAATTTTCGAGAAAAAACATAAGAGAGACCAAGGCAAAGTATTGGTTATCTCCAAACGCATATTATTATAATAAAAAATCAAACTACTCCCACTCGATCTCATCCTTTAAAGTATTATGTATGACTAACAAATGTGCTCTCAGAATTAGA
Organism: Acrobeloides obliquus; assembly: GCA_034698545.1. NCBI lineage: Eukaryota > Metazoa > Nematoda > Chromadorea > Rhabditida > Cephalobidae > Acrobeloides > Acrobeloides obliquus. The sequence continues at coordinate 382 of JAQGBS010003242.1, forward strand.
CACTGTGATAACTCCCAAGTGCCTTAAAATCATCACAAAAAAACTTTGCCGAAATGCCCGGGTGCCTTTCGCTTTGAGCTTCGTCATTTCCTTTCAATCTTATTGTGTCATGCGTATATGTCGTTTGACATTGATTTCAAGTAAAAAAAACTCTCCTTTTATTCAATGCACTTTTTCGGGTATAGCTATGCCTAATTTTTTAGGCTACTGGCCAGCTATGACGACGTTTCTAAAATGTCGTTAAATTGTCGAAACTACATCTTACACGTTAATTTCAAAAAAATTGGTTTTAGCCATTTTTGAATCAAAAGTCGAATTTTTGTTCCCCCAAAATGATCTTTCTGGGTAAAGTGATGTTTTAGAAAGTTGTTCCCCTAAAAAAATAAATCATTTATACAATATATGTACGACCACACAAGGATACCTTTATGGAAGTAAATTTTCCCTCCAACACGACCACGCAGAGGTACACAGAAATTAAACATATTATCAACAAGAATCACATACTATTTTTCGAGTTGTTAGAAGCGTTTTCATAATTTATAAATACAATTGCATTCTACATCAAAAAATAGCCCATATATGTTATAATTGAAAAAAACCATACTAGTACCCAACTTTTTACAGGGTGTACTAAAAAAGTGGATTTTTGTGACATTGGGACCCAAAACACAGCACGGGAAAATGCTGAAAAGTTGTAGGCAAGGATCAAAATTAAAAAAAGTTGCCGAGCGCTTCAAAACGAGTACCATATCATGGGGTTTTAACCCAAAGCCGAGTGGATAACGTGTTCGGCCTTCGCTCATAGGGCGCGGGATCGATCTCGCGCCCAAAATTTAGAAAATTTTTGCATATCCACATTTTTATACGAAGAACACGATGGTGCGATTATTTTTTCATGAAAACTTCTGGAAAAATCTTAAAGAAACCTAAAACTTTTTCCAATTTTTCTAAAAGCTTTCATGGAAAAATAGTTACACCATCGTGTTCCCCGCATAAAAATGTGGATATGTAAAAATTTTCACGAATTTTGCCACAAATAAAAAATAAATTTTAAGCGTATTTCGAACCCGTGCTCTGTGTTAAAGGCCGAGCACGTTACCCATTCTTCCATTGATTAACATAACAAAACTCCATGATATATACTCGTTTTGAAGCTGAGTCGATTGGCGAACTTTTTTAAATTTTGACTCTTGCCTGCACCTTTTCGGCATTTTGCCAAACCATGGAAAATGTATTGTTCTAAACATGACTCTTTTAAGAGTAATTTTATTCCGGGAAATCGATTCCGCTCATTCCTGAACCCTGAAAACACCCTGATTCAGCGAAAAATTGTGATTTGAAGCAAAATGGTGATTTTTTGCATTGTCAAAAACACAATTTTTTCCCTTGAATCAGATAGAAGCATTTTCAGGGTTCGGGAATGCGCTCAATCGATAGTCCGCATAAACCTTTAGAAAAATAAATTTTCGGGTCCCAAAAATCTAGGCACGATCCTCATCAGACCAGTGATCATACAGTACACCACAACAGGAATCTCGCATGTTACAGAATTTATGGGATTTTTCTATGTGAGGAATCGATTGTGCGCAACCTCGAAAGCGCTTCCCTTACCCTGAATTAGCGTATTTTTTGCGAAATTTTGAAAAATCGAATGTTTTGTTGTTAAAATTAAATTTTCCTCTTCCTATTTCAAAAAATAAATTTCCTCTACCTAATAAAATGAACAACATCTACATATATAAACATAGCATTTACTCGGCATAATAGGAACAAATGCACCGCACAGTTTTTTAAGGAATTGAGGATCTTCTGCATGATCTTCCGCACGGATCTTTTGCGCAAAGATCTTCCGTAGGATCTTCCTCACGGAATGACCGCACGGATTTTTCGCATAGGATTTTCCGCACAGATCTTCCGTACATTTTTGAATTTTTTCTCACATTTTTTAAGGGGGGGGGGTAAGAATCATGACTGCATCTCTGTCAGAAAACCCCTAGAAAGTGATTTTCTAGGGGTAAGTTTATGCGAGGAATCGATTGCGCGTATTGAAAAATTCTAAAAATTTTTTCCATTTTTTGACCCCCGGAAAAAATTTTCAGAATTTTTTGATGCGCGCAATCGATTCCTCGCTTAAACTTACCTCTAAAAATGATTTTGTTAGGGTTAAAACTTATAACCCCTAATTTTGAGAAAGTGACTTTCTAGAGGTTTTCTGACAGAAAAAATTTTCTGACAGAGATGCAGTCACGATTCTTACCCCCCTTTAAAGATGTTTTGCCAATCGTTTCAATAAACGCGATTTTATTGAAATTCAGGCAACTTTATTAATGCAACAAAAGTGCGGAAGATCCTATGGTAAATCCGTGCAGAAAATTCATGTGCGGAAGATCCGTGCGAAATTTTTTTGTACAGTGCATTCGTTCCTATCGCCGCATATTTGTGATATCCTTATATGTTCGCAAAACATTGCGAAACTATGGCTTTTTGGAGGCTATTTTTGAATAGTTATACATAATTAATGTGCCAAGTGGCAAGAGCTGACAGTGGATAAAGACATCTCATGGGAAATGCATTATTTGAACAACACGCTAAATTTTTCATGTCTAACGTCAATTTAGTATAATTCGATGAAAAATGAAGGCGATTTTTCATGAGCGGTAAAAATTACAGAAAATTTCTTGTATCATGAAAGTTTGTCCATGGCCAAAAATTTTAAAAATATTTTAAAAAATTGAAAAAAATCATAACATTTTTAAAAATAGGAAAATTTGAAGCAAAAAATGTAATGGAATCATTCATAAAAACTACAACGACGTACAATTTTACAAAATCGGAAAAGATGGATAATTTCTTTGAAATTTATCTGAAAGGCGGCATCTTACGCTGAATCTTTTAACATTTAAGATCAAAAATATCGCGTCCAAGAAAAATATTGAACTCGAGCCAACGCCTCGCATGTTTTCTTGTAAAAAAATGACGTATCTTTTTCTCATTGAATGATTGTAATAAACAAAATAAGCTGTAGGCATAATTTTTCACAAAAATGGCTAAAAAATTTACCATTTTTCAACAAAAGTCAAATGAAAAAATCTCGAAAATCGGAATCGGACTGGGCTCCCGAAATCGCTTGGAGGTTTTCTACGGGAGAAATCGATTAAGAGCATTGCCAAATATTGCGCTAAAAACCAAAGTTTTAGGGGGCTATGAGAGAAAACTACTGACATAAAAATCATCGAAATCGGAAATAAAAGCTTTTTTTATTTTTTACCCTTTGGGGAGTAACAAGGGGAGGAACCAAAGCACCACTCTAGGATTTTTTCCGGACCCTCATAGTTGTGTTCAGTATAGTCAAAAACAGTAAAATGTGACAAAAGTAGTGGTCCTTGTGCCGGTGCAGTGGAGATATAGTGATTTTATGCTAAAAATAGCGTTTCCATTGAAATCAAGAGAGTTCAAAAACACCTTTATTGGACTTCTTTTGTCGAAATTTCGACATTTTCCACCGTTTTGGTTAAGGCGAACATTTTCTGATAGTTTTTCGAGAAAATTGATTTTTGGGGCCCATCTGTGGTCCAAAAAATCAATTTTTCAAAAAAAATTCAAATTTTTCTAAAACTATCAGAAAATGTTTGACATTGCCAAAAACGGTAGAAAATGTCGAAATTTCGACGAAAGAAATCAAATAAAGGTATTTTTGGACCCTCTTGATTTCAATAGAAACGCTTTTTGTGGCATAAAAATCACTCTTTTATACATATTTTATCTAATAATATTAATATACTAATACAATAATCTCAACGTTGAAAAAATGAAACAGTTTAATTGTTTTATAAATATTAACTAATAAAAAGATAATTAAGATGGTTAGTTTGATTTTAGTTTCTGTAGCTAGTTTGATAAATTATTTCTCTAAAAATTTAAATAAGCTAGTAAAAAATAACTTGAAATTACTCCACAATTTATTGCAATGAATTGCCAGCATCTCATAAATTCCGTATATGGCAAAACATTGAGAATTTGTATTTCAGCGTGAGTTCCATAAAATTGTTTTAGTTCATCTAAATAATTATAACAGTCAGGCATGTAGCAGGGGGTTCAGAAAGTCGCAAAAGATCCAAGTTTTCCCTTTACCCTCTTGCAAAAATCTTGGCGACTTTCTTGAAAATGACATGCTATGTCAAGTCACAATCTGACATGACATAGCATGTCAGATAAAAAAGTGACCTTCGACTTTCACTAGTCTTTTCGTACTAATGAAAATCGCCTAAAAATGAAAAATCGGGTCGAAAATTTTGTCAAAAATCGACTTATATAGCCAAATATCAATAGTTTAAAATAAGGATACATCTTCGAGAGCCAAATTTAAAAAAAAGTTTACGTATTAACACGAAAACATGAGTTACGCTCAAAAAGACTGATTGAATCGTATTCGTCATACATTCTTGCTTACTACTGAAAAAAAATTCATCGAGACGAAAGAAAAATGCCGATTTTAGATGTATTTTTTGAGCGGCAACAACTTATTCAACAACCCAATACATACAACTTACTGGATTAAATAAACTGTTTCAACTGTTTTCACGGGTCATATTTCTTCAACATGGGTCGCAGCTCGGTTTTTGCCAAAGCTCCAGTTCTTCATCGTTCACGGATGCAGCTTCCCCACTGATTTTGTGGGCAACTAATCCTTTTCGCTTTTTCACGTTTGTCATCCATCCAGAACTGGTTTTGAAGACTTTTTCTCCCCAAACTTTGCCCATTTTTGATGCTTTTTTCTGCAAAAATGGGCGTACAATAAACATAAAAAAACTTACCATCGCTAGCTTTCTGGAAACTGGTATTTTCTGAACCCGTCTTTTTTCTTGAATCCATGCCAAGATTTCTTCTTCAATTTCTTTTTAGAGCTAAATTTGCATGTTAAATAAGAAGATTAAAAAAAATCAAAATTCTACTTTGAAAGAAATGCGAAAGCTTTCGAATAACTAGATCTTATTGAAAATCAGACAAAAAAATAAGATTCCAAATATAAAGGTTGTTTTTCCGAAGATCACAAGTTCAGGTCTCTGAAAAAGCGAGTTACGACCAGGCAGGGATGCTTGATCTGTTAGACGATCTAACGAATGATGCATCCCTGCGTGGTCGTAATTCGATCTTTCAGAAAAAGTTATTTTTGAGGAGGGACCGTATTATCGAGAATCCACAGTATTATTTTTTAGTATCACTGATAAGAAAAAGTTAGAGAATTAATCAATTAAGTAGTAGATGTATAATAAGTTTTTAAAAGAACTTCGCTATGTTCTGATACAAAGACTAAAGACATATGCAAACTTTAAAAACTCGCAAGAAAGTCAGTCGAAAATCAAGTGAACGTATAATCCACCTGAAAAAGTAGCGTTTTTGAATTCCGAGCAAAATTTTTACTTTCTTCATGGAACAACAATTTTTCTGCTAAAATGTCATTTTAGGCCTCGGCCTAATGTTTTAGTTAGTTGCTGACCGAACTTTGCCCGGAACTCTCAAAAAATTGGGTGAACGTATATTTTTGTCTGGCAGTATATATTATATAGGACTATGAACGAATTTAACATTCAACGGTTCGGTTGTAAACTCTGATAGAATAGATAAAACTAATCACCTAGATTACGAAAAACCGGCAGAAAAAAGGGGTCTCTGATAGATTTCTAGAGAGTGTGTTCTGGACGGGTCCAGAACACATTCCTTCTCTGAACCAGAGCCAGGGAAGCGTTTTTAGGGTTTGAAAATGCGCGCATTCGATTTCCCGCCTAGAAAACCCCCAAGAAAAGTTTTTGGCCGTTTTTGGGGGTGTCCCCATTTTTTGAACATTTTGGGCAGCCGTGTTTTATGCCTTAAAAATAGGCCATTTTGGACCTCCGCAAAGTGACCCAAAATCATTTGATCCAAATTTGTTTGCGTTTTATGATCATTACTCAAGCATCAAGAGTCGTCGATCGGAGCCGATTTTGGAAAAATCTAAAATATTACCGTATTCTAAACTTTATCCAACTTAGCTTCTTATCCTACTACATTAAACGTGTAATGTGGGTGTACAGACGATCTCAGGAGCGCGTGATTTAAACCCTGAGTGCTAAAACAGAGTTTTTTAGGGCAAAAAATGCCCTGAATCTGAATCCGACTTTATTTTTTTTAAATCCGCCGATTTCACACGCCGGTGTTCCCGAGCTAAATGCCTTAATTTTGGTAAAATTTGGGAGGAAAAACACCTCAAATGTCTTCTATTAGATACAATAATTTTATTGTAGACATGTTTTAACTATTGAAATACCTAAACTAATATTTAACACGTCCAGGTCAACGTCAAATGTTTATTGGGAATAAAAATTCATATAAAAATGAGTAGTTCTGTAAAAAGAAATAGTCGAAAAGTCCTTTTCGATCCATCCTGGGCTATTTCAAAGTTGTAGGTTCTCAGATTTTGAGTTTTCCAAATTCTCAAACTTGTAATGGTCATATCTTCATGAAAATTTATGATCGCGAGACAAAATTTTTTTTAAACATTATCCTCGTGATTTGTACTTAATTTTTTTCTTTGACACCAATCCACGATTCTTGCGTTAATACTGTCAAAAATCGCATTTTTTTAGCTTGGGGGTCTTTGAGGGTATTGTATAGGGTTAAAGATGGTTATTTTTGACCAAGTTGCAATGGGAATTTTTCTTTACCGCTAAAGCAAAAGTTTCAGATCTCTTTGCGAGCAAAAAAAGCTTTTTTCCGCATCGAACAATTCCATTCCTAGGCCGAGATATCGTCAAAATACAGATTAGATAACGTTTGTTTTGTTATATGAAAATCTTGTATGTAATCATGGATAAAATGCAGTTCGTGGCCCTCGCTTGTATTTTTTCCAAAATGGTGTTATTTGAGAGATCTAACGTAGAGGAGTGTTATAGCATCAAAAAAATTGTGTGACGAATCTCTCTGGAGATGTGCGATTTTTTCAAGATGTGGTTCTTTATACGTTAAGGTATGTGTTATTATAGTGTATGCACCTTTGAGGGCGGCTAACTTTTTATAGGAAAATGTATTGCTAATAAATTTGGTATAGAAAGATTCCTCGCATGTTGGAGTGTCTTTAAAAAATCAATGATGCTTTGATTCTTCACTTCATTACGTAGAAAAAATTTATGCAAAAATCACCAATTTTGGGGCATTCTTGTCTTGTTTCGACTCTAACTCTTTAGCCTTGAGGGTTTTAGACCTAATTCTTTTTTTATTAACTAGAGTGAAGTCTCCTACGAGAATATGTGCTTTCATAGTGGTGAAATTTCTTTTAGAAATTTTTTCTTAGGCTATTTACGACACGTCTACACCCTGTAGGTAATCTTTAATGTTATATAACTTTTTATAGTTAAATGGAAATCAATCGGGACTTTTTTATTCACTTTCTCATGCCTTTAATAAACCTTTTTTATATGAATTTTTATTCCCAATAAAAATTTGACGTTGACCTGAACGTGTTAAATCTATTTTTAATCAATATGTTTAGTGAAAATTATTGGACTTGATCAAGAACTTCCATTGTTAAACGCCAATGCTTTGAAAAATTTGTATACAATTCATTCGTATGTAGATAAATTTTTTCGTGTTTTCGAGTTGGAATTCTAGTCGATGGAGGATTTAGTAAAGGATTTAAGTCTGGATCAAAATATGCTATAAAATATGATTACTTTTAAACTATTATTTTTAGTATCATTGATAAGAAAAAGTTAGAGAATTAATCAATTAAAGTTATTACTTGTTTTGGTAGTAGATGCATAATAAGTTTTTAAAAGAACTTCGCCATGTTCTGATACAAAGACTAAAGACATATGCAATCGGCCATCTATATACTTGTAAAAGTTAAACGATCGACTGCTGCCTAATTGATCCCAAGTTGAATCCACAACTTTAGGATATTCTCTTACAACTTCGGATTCCAAAATTATCTTTTGCGATAACTAAAAATTTAAAAAAACTTCGGAGCTAGGTTACTTGGGGGGGGGGGGCCATTTAACATGACCCAAAATTCCAACGCCAAGGCCTTGGACTTAGCCTTGGCTTTAGCTTTGGCCTTAGCCTTGGCGTTGGGTCATGTTAAGTGGGCCCCCTCCCAAGTAACCTAGCTCCACTTCTTTAAAAAATCACACTTGAAAATATTTTCTCATCTCTTTATATAACTCTTCTTCCGTGTACGCAATAATACGTTTGTCAAGTCTTTTTTTGTGTTTTACAAAATGATAAACAAACGCCTCTATATTTCCGAACTTAACATGATTCTTCTTGGCGAGAGATTTAATGGATTCCTTTGTTGCTTCATGGTCAGTGTATGGTGTTATTATTTGTGAACCGACAAATTCTAAAAGATGATAGACAAAATAAGATAACAAAATTTACCATCATATCTTCTCTTTGAGCTTAACAAGAAACAAACGCCTTTGTTTATACTTTCTAGAGAAAATTGTATGTATTGCCCAGTTATGGTAAGATTTCTTTTTTTAGCTATTTTCATTTGTTGAAAATAAAGTTGACTAATTAATTCAACAATTGATACATAATGTCCAAAACATTTCAATTTCCTGCCATGCTTACTAAAAATATTGCTCAACGGATTTCGCAAACCAAAATATTTTTCTGCATAAAGAAAAATGGTTATCATCACGTATTCAGGCTCATTTATATCAACTCTACGGCGTTGAAAATCATCATAAATCGTTTTTATGGCTGAAACTCGACATTTTTCATGAAAATATTGCCTCTAAAAAATAATAAATTTTAAATTGTTTTATAAAATTAATAGACTATAAATATTACTTGGAAGTTTGAATGCTGTTTGAGCATTCTATTAATCACGTCATTGTTTTCAAGCCAATTATTTAACTCAATCAAATACAAATGAGACTTAAATTTATGTTTCTTTATTTCACAAACTAATTTTGTAATAAAATTTGGATCCAAATTATTATTAGAAAAGCCTAAATATTATGTTAAAATATTAAAACAATTATAGTCAACTTCCAGTGGCGAAGATAGTGAGAAGAAGAAAGGAGTGAAAGAAAGAAAGAAAAGAAATTTTCAAGATCCCTGTAAAAGGCCTCTTTTTTGTGTACCCAGGGGGAAGGGGGGGGGGGGCAGTGGCATGAGCTTTGAAAAAAAGCCGAAGCATTATTGGCGGACACCCAAGATGGGGAGGTGTAATCTCAAAATTTTTTTCAATCCTATGACGCCACTAGACCACTTATGAAAAAGTTATAAAAAAGGCCTTCAAATGCACATATGAAAAATAGTCTCGGGGAAAATCTCTAAGAAAACTCCAAGAACATCTATGTATGAAACTTTATTGCAACACCCTTTAAAGGAAGAGGGTGCATGTTTCTTCGGGTGAACCATGTAACGGATTTTTGCGATCCTTAATCGGTTTTCTATGATCGACAACAGTTTTCGTCCCATTTTTCATGGAGAAAACGATATTTCAAAAATAACAATTTTTGTCCTCCCTATCACTAGAATCGGTCGGACTATCCATGTGCATAAAATTCCGCTAAATTTATTTGCGGTGGATTCTCTCCTATTGCCGAAGAAACATACACCCTCCCTTTAAATTACCACAAATATTTTTTTCTTCCTTGTATTTTTTTTCTCCCTAAGAATGTTTATATTTTTTTTTAAATTTTTATAGTATTTTTTACTTATCCAATTATTTTTTAGGCTATTTTCACTACGCCACAAAAACGTCCTTAGGAGATTTTCATTAGTCAAAAAGCTTCATTAGATGATTTTCACTACTCAAAGAACTTTTTATATGATTTTCACGAATCCAAAAACCTTTTTCACTAGATCCAAAAGCCTCTTCATAAATCCAAAGACGTCTTGGAGTTTTACTACTCCGAAAAACGGGGCATTTTTTAAGGCCTAATCTCCGAAATAAAATTTTGTCTAATTTTTTTGTTGCAAAATGACATATCTAAGGGTAATTTTATGCGAAAAATCGATTGCGCGCATTCCCGAAGCGTGAAAACTTTCTTTGACCCTTAAAAATTGAAAAATACGTATTTTTAGCCATATAAAAATACGTATTTTAACCCATATTTTCATTATTTTTGGGCTAAAAAATCGAAAATAAATTTTTTTTCAATAATTTTGTTTGCTAATCAAATCCAGTGATTAGAGCGTTCGATTGAGCTATCAGGCGATGGAAACGGACTTAAACTCGATTTTTGGCGAATTTTTGAAATGTGGGAGCAATAAAAAAACAACCTGTATATTACTATAAAAAAACGTATTTTTCAATTTTTAAGGGTCAAGCAAAGGTTTTCACGCTTCGGGAATGCGCGCAATCGATTTTTCGCATAAAATTACCCCCTAGATATGTCATTTTGCAAAAAAAATTATGAAATTTTTTTTCGGAGATTAGGCCGTAAAAAATATCTCTCCTTTAAGATATTTTAACCAATTATTATTTGGACAACTTTTTATTTATTTGAGAAACTTTTTTATTATTTTGGGCAACTTTTTTGGGAAACTTTATGGCTTGTTAAGCCTAAGACCTAAGCCTAGGGCCTAGGCCTTAGGCTTTGGGCTTTAGGCTTTGGGCCTTAGGCTTTGGGCCCATAAATCGCTAAAAGGCGTTTTCACTAACCACATCTTTTGAAAACGTCCATATATTTTTCAACGCCAATATCATATTTGTCTATATATTCAATTTCTGGTATTTGGGCGGGATTAACATTTCCCATGCCTCTTCTTTTTGGTGCTTGTTGTTTCTTTGCATTTGGCCGCTTTATAGTTAAAGTTGTATAAAATCCATCTCTATTATCGTAATTTAATACGCTTAAATCGATAAATAATTCGTGCCATGTTATTGGCGTAGAATATATATTTTCTACAAATGTTTCCAAGTCAATAGGTTGCATTATAATTATTTGATCTTGTCGTACACTCTAAAACCTATTATTAGGGTTAGGAAAAAATTTTGGATCAGGACCACTCATTTACGAGGTTGGTACTATGGCGAGGGTCCCAAATTACGAAAATGATCGAATGTTTCTAAAACTTTGGAAAAAGAAACATAAGAGGGACCCTTATGTCTTTTAAAAATCTTTTTTTTATTAAATTTTCGCTTACGACGAAGTTAGGAAGAGGGGCTGATACCCCGCTCATACGTCGTAAAGAGTTGTGGGTCAGTTTCAAAAGTCATATGAGGATAAAGTATTTTTGAAAATACGGCAATTTTTTGAAAATCGCAAAATTTTTTTTAAATCGAAAAATTTCTAAGAGACGATATCCCGAAAGTTAGAACCTAGGTGGCCGTAGTGTTAAACGTCTCGAGCGCCCTTTAATTTAACTTTATTTAGTGAGATTAACGCATTGGAAAGTTTTTGAAAGTCATTTTGAGCCAATCCACTTAACCG
>JAQGBS010003243.1:0-11810 GCA_034698545.1 Acrobeloides obliquus
TTGTCCGGATTGCCCCCCCCCCCGACGTGCCTGGCTATGGCGAACAATTTTTGATAGTTTTTAGAAAAGGTTGAAAATTTTGATTTCTGGGGCCTATCCATTGAGGTCCAAAAATCAAAAATTTAAAAGATTTTCAACTTTTTCTAAAAACTATCAGAAATTGTTCGCCATAGGCAAAAACAGTGAAAAATGTCAAAATTTTGATGAAAGAAGTCAATAATGTTTTTGGACCCACTCGATTTTCTTAAAAACGCTATTTTTTGTCATAAAAACTTCTAGATCTCACCACCCTCGCTGTATGAGCAAACATAACAAGTACGTATTTTTTATATTTATATTCTGATTATTTTTTGATAAAAAAAATCCGGGACTAACACTTCGCGACTCTTTCTTGTAAGAGTGCCCTATTTAAGATTTTTATTGGTAAATATTTGATCAAAAATGTTATACATATATAATTATAAAAACAAGGTTGAAATTTCAGCGATCTTGAAATTTCAGACATTTTTAGCCGCTTCTTCAATCGTTCTTTGTTGCGCTGGACATTCGAAATGTTTTAAAAAAATCACTTCTTTGCAAACAAAGCGGATATATTGAACAAATTGTCCACGAAATCGGACTACTTGCCAGTGGCCTCTAAAATATCGGATTTTTATAAAAGTTAAGACTTTTTATACGAATTGAATTTTTAATCAGAAATTCCTTCTAAAAATGACCCCTCTAGAGCAAAGGCATGTCCAGGATTGAGATTTTTTGTTTGGGGGACCATCTAGGTAAAAATCTCATTTTTCTAAAGAAATTTATTGATCAAAAATGCTATTTTTCTTAAAGGGACGGTGCACGCTCTAACAATTTTGAAGAACAGATTTTCGTGCTAATAATTAGATCTAATTCCAATTCAGGAAATTTTGTTGAATTTATGATTGTTTTTCAAAAGTTTTTGTTCCAATTTTTTGAAACACTTGAAAGCTTTGTTGAAAAAATAAAATTTTAAAATTTTTCAACATATCTTTCAAGCAAAAAAAAATTTGGAACAAAAAACTTTTGAAAAACAAACACAAATTCAACAAAATTGCCTGAATTGCAATTAGATCTAATTATTAGCACGAAAATCTATTCTTTAAAATTGTTAGAGCGTGCACCGTCCATTTAAGAAATTTTCTGTTTAGAGTGAGCATGACCCCCCTCCCCCTGTGGACACGCCTACTCTAGAGGTAATTTTATGCGGTAACTAGAGGCAGTTTTATTACATTTTAAGAACACAACAGTTTTACTTTAATTTATACTCGCCAAGTTTTTCCCAAGTATTTTGATCTTTTGATACTTCTATATAAAACGAGTAAACAGTGGCGCGATATAATAAGAATCTAAAATCCATTTTATTATTCTATTAATATAAAGCTATAATCGTTTTTCATTTTTAACATCCTATTCAACAGTAGTCCTAGTTAAATTGAAGACACCTTAAAGGACCAGTGAACTTTTGAACGGACCTCGAGAATTTATTTTTAAAAGAAAGGGGAATTTTTACAGATCATTTTTTGTTTTTATGGAATCCTTAAAAGTTGAACCCTTTCGAGATTATTTGTTTAAAATTTTGTTCAAAATTTTCAAACCTGATTGTGTATTGAAGAGAAAGGGATTGACCCAACCGTATCTGTTGCTTGAGTCAATAAAAGTCTGTTTATTGAAACGATTTGTCAAATATTATAAAAAAACAACCTCCGTCATTTTTTATGGCTCTATGAGACGAATAAAATGACACCAAAATTATCCAATTTGAACATTGTATTGGATTATTGAAACGAAAACCCTGATTCATAAAACCATAAAAAAATGACAAAAGTTGTTTTTTATAATATTTAGCAAATCATTTCAATAAACAGACTTTTTTTTAACCCAAGCAAAAAACACGGTTGGGGTCAATCTCTTTCGCTTCAATATACAATCACGTTTGAAAACTTTGAACAACATTTCAAACGCAATTACCTCAAAAGGGTTCAACTTTCAAGGGGTACCTTAAAAACAGAAAATTATGAATAAAAATTCCTCTTTCTTTTAAAAATAAATTCTCGAGGTTCATTCAAAGTTGACTGATCCTTTAAAAAACTCCCCTCACGTAAGAAAGCTGGCATGAGCACACACAGAAAACCTTAATCAAAAGAGTCGAAAGAATATAATGATGACCCTAGTGACTCGAGAAAATACGGTTGTCCTAGTTGAATCATTAATGATTTTTTTCGTTTATGATAAACATATTGATTTAAATTGATTTCTCCGTTAAACAGCACTTCTGATGCAGATGGTAGTGAGTCTGGATAACACAAGCCTTCAAAAACTTTAGCACCCTTTTCAATTGTCGCCACATTCATTCTTCTGCATGCGCGACTTTCAGTCTTAAAATTTAAAAGGTAATATTATAGATATTTTTCAATAGAAAATATTATGCTTACTCCTGAATTGTGTGCATTCTCTTGTTCTTTTACGAATTCTACTAGATTTTCTGGTGTCAAATAGGAACTTAAAGCAACCAGAAGGCTATTATATTCTGCTCTCGAAATTGATGACAAGTTAATATGTTTAAAAATTTCAAAAATCTTCGAAGCCTAAAAAAATAATTTCGTGCTTAAAAATAGTAATAGGGTTATTGTAATTATGCTTTATGTTAACTGCCTACTTTCGGATTATTTGTAGTAATCCACTTTTTCATCGCATTCACTATGTCCATTACTTCAGCGCATAAATGCTGGTCAAGAATTTCGCATAATGTATTAAAAGAAATGTTCAAAAAGCTCTAAAATGTATTAATATAATGTATGAAAGATGCACAAGATATAACCCCCTTGTTAATACATTCCGATGCGTTGATGTCAATAAAATCAAGACTTGCGTTTTTTAATTCTTCCAAGTTGCACATCGAAGAAGTGTTTAAGATCTCGAATGCATAGTCAACAGTAATATTTTCCTACAGTTTTGAATACACAGGATGGCCAAAAAAATGGATTTGCGATTTTTTCAAGTTATTTAATTTGTTTACAAAAAATAATCCCTAGGGGGCTTTGCTATGCGAGAAACCGATTGGATCATTCCCGTACATTGAAAACATTTACTTCCCTGATCTTTAATTAGCCTAGTTTCGTATTACGATTTTTGCGAAATGAGAAAATAGGCTAACGCAGCGTGGAAGCGTTTTCAATGCGTGCAATCGATTTCTCGCACAGAAAAGCCCCAAAATAACCCTATAGGATTATTTTGGTAAAAATTAAATAACTTGAAAAAGTTTGTAAAAAATCGCGCAAAAATCCACTTGTTGGGCCACCATAATAAACGATGCGATCAAGCATCGAAAATTATTCTACTCAACAAATAATTGTTTGGAGCCCATGCATATGCACAGAAAAACTCGTATCATAAAATTTTTTGAATGTACCTTAAGGAAGTTGGCGAGCTTATTTTTAACTTCTGGAAAATCATATTTATTAGCCAGTTCTATGACGTTTAACAACAATTGAATTTGATTGACAGGAATTTGCATTTTTCCAGTATAAATATATTTGATCAAAAGTTGAAACGCTTCGAATGGAGTTTCTTTAAACTCAACTCGATTTTCCCGACTTTCAAGCATTCCGGAAGAGAATAGTGTCCTAAATTTGCGTTTTATAATTTTATTTGTCTCGTCGAGTGATAAAAAATGCTATTAATTTACTTAAAATAAGAATTTCTTGCCATCAGGATAGCTTTATGAGCATGTATTTCAACGTTATCCACTAATAATTTAACATCACTTGATGCTACGTCGTTGTACAAATGGGTAAACATATCCGAAGGTCCTTTCTCATCAAGGATATAAAAAGTTGAGACTAAAATTATTTACCAGTACAATATATTTACCAGTACGATATGATTAGTATAAATTACCTTCATTAACATTCGTCATGGCACCCATAGCTTAGTTTGGGTCCCAAAAATCCGTGGACAAAGTCTGTTCAAAAAAATCCTACTCCCAAAGATCAAGAATAAGGAATGACAAATAAAGAACTTAATGAAACTAAAAAATGACACTGAATTTTTTATTAAAACTCAATATGAATCAATAGCAGGCCTAAAAATTAAATAAAATGAAACCACATATAGGCAATTGATCGTCCATACTAAAAATGATAAATCACTTTTAATAAATAGTAAAAATTTCATCACGGCTGACTAAAGTGTGCAAAAAGTTGAGACAACACTAAACACATTAAAAAACCTGTTCCTTTTTGTTAGAAAAACATTTTTAATGAATTTTTCCCCAACTTAAATCTCGAATTTTAACCTTGAAAATTTTCAAACCATAAGAAAATCTCATGGGCATATAAAAGGTATTCCAGGCTATCATAAAACCATTTATTAAAGTTTAAAAACTAACAAATAACGCATAAAATTTACAGAATGGTAAAAATCTAAATAAAAAAATCCGAATAGAAAGAGTTAACACAATATAAAACAATAAACTAACATTACAACCATTCTTTTTTATATCAAAATAGTAATTTCGAAGAGTTTGAAGGGTCGCAAACTTCCGAAACGATTCTTCGTTCTTCACAGCAGAGAAATGCCTTTTATCCTTGTTGACAAATTGTGCAGGTGTTCTTGGCTTTGCTCACTGGCGAGGTCCCAGAATCCTCGCTTATACGCGAATTCTGAAACGCGTCTCAAAAGTTAATGAATTTTCGGGGTCTGGTACGGTTCTTCTGCCTGGAAAAGTATGGCTTGTCAACAATTCACACGGCTGGACAATTCACACGGTTAGACAATTCACACAGTTGACAATTCACACGGTAAGACAATTCGCAGGATAAGACAATTCACACGGCCGACAATTCACATGGTTGGACAATGACCGTGTGATTGTCCAACCATGTGAATTGTCGGCCGTGTGAATTGTTGACAAGCCATATTTTTCCAGGCAGAAGAACCGCATCAGACCCCGAAAATTCATTAACTCTTGAGACACGTTTCAGAATTCGCGTATAAGCGAGGATTCTGGGGCCTCGCCTGGGGCCCATCCATTGGGGTCCAAAAAATCAAAAATTTTAAAAATTTTCAACCTTTTCTAAAAACTATCAGAAATTTTTACTATTTATTAAAGGTGATTTATCATTTTTAGTATGGACGATCAATTGCCTATGTGCGTTTATGCGGTTTCATTCTTACTTAATTTTTAGGTCTATTGAAGGCATCATTTCATCATCATTTTTAGTATGGACGATCAAAAAATGATGCCTTCAATAAACCGTAAAAAATCCATAAAAAGCATTTTTATGCAAAAATTAGGTTTAGGGGTTATTCATATATTACGTCATCAAAATTTTCGCCTTTTTAGACCCCCCCCCCATCATGGGCTTAAAAAATAAAATACAAGTATCAATAAGGCGATTATTCATCATTGATTTAATATATAAGAATGCGCAAAAGCCAAACCTACAGAAGAAAAGATACACGTTTCTTAAAAGTTTCCTTGTTTCGGAGTCAATCAATCAATAATTAGCGCGCTTCGGGAGCTAGGATCGTCTAACAAGAAAACCGCAAGTTCTGTCACACTCAGATTTTACAAGACATATCTCAAACGACAGAGGAAAAGGTATATTCAAAATATATAAAGCATTTTATACATCAATCTTCCTATGTGGAGATACTGAGGTGGATGTTGCAAAAATTTATTATAAATTTGTGCAAAAATAATTCGTCCCAGATGGGACTCGAATCCAGCATTTCTAGATGAAAGTCAGCAATTCTATCAATGAGCCATAAAGGCTTCTGATTTAGATTCTACTAAATTTGACCATGAATTCAGCGTTTCAATGGGCAATAATGCATTTTGAAATCGAATGAATGTCAAAGAAGAACTCGACCAGTGTCTTGTATGGAGGTAGGTGATCTTTTATGTATCCGCAGGTGTACCAAGCATTCAGGATCATGGGAATATATCTTGGACAACAAAATTGGTTATGGATAAGTGAGATTGTCTTTACAATGTTTAGACGAACTGAGAGGAAATGATTTTCGTGCTTGAACCGCACTTTGTCAGAAAATCTCCTTAAAAAGTGCTTGAATTGTCTATTGAAATTGCGATCTGAAAGGTGTTGTTTTAGCAGGTAAAACTTCTATTTGAAGGTGGCTTTGCACTTCAGGAAGAGCCGTAGCTTGATTAAAACCGCCCCATTTGTTGTGTAACAAGATGGATCCACGCTCAGAATTTGGAATCATAACATCAATGAATCACTCTTTCATTAATTCAGCATCACAGAGACTTGAAGGCTTACATTACCATATAAATTATCGAACTGGCGCATCCCGTTCGTGAAAGCTGGGCTTTGTTGAAATTCTTTCTTAGCTTGGAATACAATTAAAAGCAGACTCAACAATCTGTCGGCAATATCTATGACAGGTTGGGATGTGAATGAGTGCTGCAACGCAGCAAGCGTTGCGTTAAAGTAGTGATTTTTCTTTCACCTCGATTAGTAAGGCTACGCGGTAAATGTTTCGAACAGGTGTTCGAGACGTTAAATGCGGCGTTAAATTTCTCAAATTTACAATAATTCGAGATGTTAAATGTCTCGAAGTAGTCTCAAATTAAATAAATCGCGTTCGAGACTAATTCGAGACATTTCGAAACTATTTCGAGACATTTAACGTCTCGAATTATTGTAAATTTGAGATTTTTAACGCCGCATTTAACGTCTCGAACACTTGTTCGAGACATTTACCGCGCAGCCTATGGGTCCTACCACTAATATACTCTTGACGAACACCAGTCTGGCCAGCATTATATATCTGAAAAAGAACTTCCCATTTTGTATTTCTATATTAAAGTTTACCATATTTGGTATTCCATTGATAATATATGAATTTCTACTTTTTTCTACAAATTCATCATCAGCTTGTTGTATGTTAGCCTTTACACGAGCGTCTTTATCTGCAATATAATTGATTATCTTCCTGCTTATAATGTGGTTCTCATTTTTGAAGCTCCTTAGCCAAGTTTTCGAAGTCTAGCAAATAAAATTATATTCATAGCGGTAAATGCATTCCGGATTTCTACCCCTCTTGCAGGCAAAGTGACCTTTTTCTATATCTTGAAATCATTGTATAGTCCTTTTTTCGCCAAAGATTTTTTTCTTCTATAAAATTTTTCCGATTGAATCAGGAATTAAAAAAAGAATTGTTTATTGAAACGAACAACTTTAAATTCTTTGAAAGAAATTTAAAAATTCTGATATACAGAGCGTTCATTTTGGTCTGCAACATTAATGTTTGTAGTCGTTCTCGCACCCCCTCTAACGAATTTCTATGCGGTCTTTTTTTAAATTGTAGCTGAACAATGGCCGAATAAGTGTTGATAAAAATTGTCGAAATCCGTTGATCCTAACATTGTCAAAAATTACTTTGAAGTTTTCAAAGTCGATTTTCTTCACCTTAACAAAATGTTAGAAATTTAATTTTTGTATGAAAATACAGAGCTTTAATCCCTCTAACACACGCAAAAAACCGTATATAAAAATTATTTAACAGTGGCGAGATATTTTTTCCCCTAGGAATCTGGGCTACATTTTTGTGACGATCGCTTTGGCTGAAAACCATCGTAACCGAGTCAAAAATGCCGATCTTTGTCAAAAACCCGATCCAAAAATCAGGGTATGTATCGAAGATTTGGCATAATGTTTTATTGAAGCGAAAACTTGCTATAGGTGTCTATATAATAGTTGTAGGGCAGATTCTCGGCTTTCATTTCCATTCTTTTTTAGCCAAAAACAGTGGAAAATGTCAAAATTTTGATGAAAGAAGTCAAGTAAATGGTGGTGTGACACTTGCGGACGGACTTTTGCCGATGTGACATTTGAAGATTTATTTTACGTTATTTAAAAGAAGCCTTCTGTTCTTTTTAAAAAACTTAAAATAAATCCGAAACGTCACACCCGCAAATGTTACATCCGCAAAAGTCCGTCCGCAAGTGTCACACTGCCAAATAAATGTGCTTTTGGACCCACTCGATTTTTTTTAAAACGTTATTTCTTGTCATAAACTTCTAGATCTCACCACGCTGTATGAGCAAACATAACAAGTACGTATTTCTTATATTTTTATTCTGATTATTTTTTGATAAAAACTTTAAAAAATCCGGGACTGACACTTCGCGACTCTTCCTTGTATGAGTGCCCTATTTAAGACTTTTATTGGTAAATATTTGAATCAAAAATGTTATACATGTATAATTATAAAAACAAGGTTGAAATTTCAGCGATCTTGAAATTTCAGACATTTTTAGCCGCTTCTTCAATCGTTCTTTGTTGCGCTGGACATTCAAAATGTATTAAACTAAAAGGTCCTGCTGTACTTACAAAGCGAATATATTGAACAAATTGTCCACGAAATCGGACTACTTGCCAGCCTCTAAAATATTAAGTTGTTACAAAAGTTGAGACTTTTTATACGAATTGAATTTTTAATCGAAAAATTCTTCTAAAAATGACCCCTCTAGAGCAAAAGCATGTCTAGGATTTAGATTTTTTTGTTTTGGGGAGACCATCTAGGTAAAAATCTCATTTTTCTAAAGAAATTTATTGAATTTTAGTCAAAAATGCTATTTTTCTTAAAGGGATGGTACACGCTCTAACAATTTTGAAGAACAGTTTTTCGTACCAATAATTAAATCTAATTGCAATTCAGGCAATTTTGTTGAATTTGTGATTGTTTTTCAAAAGTTTTTTGTTCCAATTTTTTGAAACACTTGAAAATTTGAAGCAAAAAACTTTTTGAAAAACAAACACACATTCAACAAAATTGCCTGAATTGCAATTAGATTTAATTATTAGCACGAAAATCTGTTCTTCAAAATTGTTAGAGCGTGCACCGTCCAGCTAAGAAATTTTCTGTTTGGGGGGCATGCCCCCCCCCCCCAGGTGGACATACCACTGCTCTAGAGGTAAGTTTATGCGGTAACTAGAGGCAATTTTATTACATTTTAAGAACACAACAGTTTTACTTTAATTTATACTCGCCAAGTTTTTCCCAAGTATTTTGATCTTTTGATACTTCTATATAAAAAGAGTAAATAAAGGACACATAGAAATTTGCATTATTCAATAAGAATCTAAAATCCATTTTATTATTCTATTAATATAAAGCCATAATTGTTTTTCATTTTTAACATCCTATATAACAGTAGTCCTAGTTAAATTGAAGATATCTTAAAGGACCAGTAAACTTTTGAACGGACTTCGACAATTTATTTTTAAAAAGAGGAATTTTTACTCATTATTTTTTGTTTTTTTGTTTGAACCCCTTAAAACTTGGACCCTTTCGAGATAATTGCATTTGAAATTTTGTTCAAAATTTTCAAACGTGATTGTGTATTGAAGCGAAAGGGATTGACTCAGTGTTTGTTGCTCGGTTCAATAAAAGTCTGTTTAAAGGGGGGAACCATTTATTGCAAAAATAGACGTTTTTAGAGAAAATTTTTAATACTCATACAAGTTGTGTAATATTGCAATATTTATGTAATTAAATGAAGAATAAACGGTTTTTATTATAAAAAGCGATAGTTTTTGAGTATTTTGGCATGGCGTTTGATGTCTTTATATTGATTTTTGGCAATATTTTGCGTATTTTTCTGTTTTCTCGAAAATCTGTCGACAGATTTTTCTTTCCTATTGCAGATTTTTAGAAGGAACGATAAGGAACATTCTTTTTTAAATTTCCAAATTTGTTGCACAATTGACAAAGTTCTTGCAAAAATTTAAAAAAAAGACCCCAAATAACGCGTTTTACGTGTATTTTTTGAATTTTCTAACCTCTCTAAAAATTTAAGATAATTTTTTTCGGCCAAAATTTCTTTCTAGCAGATGTATTCCAATATGGAAAACATTTCTAGCGTGGTTTCGAAAAAATCCGAGAAAATTTTTTTTCAATCTCATTTCTACTACTAACGTTTAAAAATGGATTTTTGCAATAAATGGTTCCCACTTTAATGAAACGATTTGTCAAGTACTATAAAAAACAACCTCCGTCATTTTCTATGGCTCTATGAGACGAATAAAATGACATCAAAATTATCCAATTTGAACATTGTATTGGGTTATTAAACGAAAACCCTAATTCATAGAACCATAAAAAAATGACGAAGGTTGTTTTTTATAATATTTAACAAATCATTTCAATAAACAGACTCCAAGCAACAAAAATTGGGATCAATCTCTTTCGCTTCAATATACAATCACGTTTGAAAATTTTGAACAAAATTTCAAACGCAATTACCTCGAAAGGGTTAAACTTTCAAGGGGTGCCTTAAAAATAAAAAATTATGAATAAAAATTCCTCTTTCTTTTAAAAATAAATTCTCGAGGTCCGTTGAAAGTTGATTGGTTCTTTAAGAAACTCCCCTCACGTAAGGAAGCTGGCATGAGCACACACAGAAAACCTGAATCAAAATAGTTGAGAAAATATAATGATGACCCTAGTGATTCGAGAAAATACGGTCGTCCTAGTTGAATCGTTATTGATTTTTCACCACTTCTATGATAAACATATTGATTTAAATTGATTTCTCCGTTAAACAGCACTTCTGATGCAGATGGTAGTGATTTTGGATAACACAAACCTTCAATAACTTTAGCACCCTTTTCAATTGTCGCCATATTCATTTGTCTGCATGCGCGAATTTCAGTCTTAAAATTTAAAAGGTAGAATATTATAGATATTAAAAAAATATTATACTTACTCTTGAATTGCGTGCATTCTCTTGTTCTTTTACGAATTCTACTAGATTTTCTGGTGTCAAATAGGAATTTAAAGCAGCCAGAAGGCTATTATATTCTGCTCTCGAAATTGATGACAAATGAATATGTTTAAAAATTTCAAAAATCTTCGAAGCCTACAAAAATAATTTCGTGCTTAAAAATAGTAATAGGATTATTGTAACTATGCTTTGTGTTAACTACCTACTTCCGGATTATTTGCAGTAATCCACTTTTCCGTCGCATTCACTATGTCCATTACTTCAGCGCATAAATGCTGGTCAAGAATTTCGCATAATGTATTAAAAGAAATGTTTAAAAAGCTCTAAAATGCATTAATATAATGTATGAAAGATGCACAAGATATAACCTCCTTGTTAATACATTCCGCTGCGTTGATGTCAATAAAATCGAGACTTGCGTTTTTTAACTCTTCCAAGTTGCACATCGAAGAAGTGTTTAAGATCTCGCATGCATAGTCAAAAGTAATATTTTTCTAAAGTCTTGAATACACAGGATGGCCAAAAAAGTGGATTTTTGCGATTTTTTCAAGTTATTTAATTTGTTTACAAAAATAATCCCTAGGAGATTTTGCTATGCGAGAAGCTGATTTGATCATTCCCGTACATTGAAAACACTTACTTTCCTGATCCGTAATTAGCCTAGTTTCGTATTACGATTTTTGCGAAATGCGAAAATAGGCTAACGCAGTGTCATGAAAGCGTTTTCAATGTGTTCAATCGATTTCTCGCACAGAACAGCCCCCTATAGGGTTATTTTGGTAAAAATTTTAATTTTAAAAACAACTTGAACAAGTTTGAAAAAAATCGCGCAAAAATCCACTTGTTGCGCCACCCTATATAAGCAATGCGATCAAGCATCAAGAATTATTCTACTCAACAAATAATTATTTGGAGTCCATGCATATGCACAGGAAAACTCGTATCATAAAATTTTTTGAATGTACCTTAAGGAAGTTGGCGATCTTATTTTTAACTTCTGGAAAATCATATTTATTAGCCAGTTCCATGACGT
>JAQGBS010003244.1:0-11810 GCA_034698545.1 Acrobeloides obliquus
CGGTGCCTTGGCCGATTGGCGCAAGTACTTGTTCCTATAAAAAAGAATACAATCAACTCTCGATTTAGTGACACCCCAGGTAGGAGTCACTAAATCGAATTAGAGGGAGGGTCGTCGAGTTGACGCTTGAGCATCACTACACCAAGTAGGAAAATGTAGAGAAAGGAAACTAACACGAAATCCGCTTAGCCATTTTTCCGTTGAAACGTACTATCAAAAAGTTAATCAAAACCTCTTACTTTTGTTTCAAAATCACATGGCACAAACTTGTTTCCCGGCGAAGCAGCCAAAATATCGATATATTTGCCCAATGCGACAGTTATTAGTGAAATACAGCCCAGGATTGAATTTTCTCCTAATTTTGATTGGTCTTACAAAACTAAATTTTTAACCCTACCTTCAGTATGTCCCACAACAATTTTGACTTCTATATCAGTAGTATCCTTATCAATAATCTCCTCTTGGGCATGGATTAAAGTGCTAATGTTTCCAGTTATTCCAACTAACTTTTCTTTCCCATCCATTTTTACGACCAGATCGTGTTTCAAATTGTCATTGACTTCTTAAAAAACAAGTTTTGACAAATTTTGACTCCCCCCCCCTATTGTGTAGTAGCTCCCAACTTTTTTCAGTGGAGTGGTCCTTTAATTTCGTTGTTGAATATTTCAAACATTTTCAAAAAGTTACTTTCTCCTCTTCCAGAAGCGATATTTTCTCCTTTTTCATCAGTTAAATCAAAGACGATAAATCCGTCATCAACTTTTATGGCTAGCTAAATTTGTTTTACATGAAAAATCTTTTCGGAAAAACAAGATTACTGTAAAAACAACATTGTTCGACTCACGCCCATAGATGGTTAACAGACGGCCCCATGTGGATTGAGTTTTTAAGGTTACAGGGATCTGCAATTGATCAGACGGAGAATGTCTTCCTTCAGGACGGGCTCCTAAAAATATTTGGCAAAAATCGATTTTTTGCAAAGATCAACTAACTAAAAAAATAGCATTCTTAGCCAAAAATCGCTTTTTGGGTCAGAAAATGCCATTTTTTTTTCAATTTTTTTTGGCCAAAGTTCGATTTTTGGGCCAAAGCGAAAAATTTACCATTGAGGAATTTTAAGCTAAAAGGCAAAAATGTTCTGCCCGGAGAGGATCGAACTCACGACCTTCAAATTAGTTACACCCGAATGGATGTCACGCTACCTACTGCACTACTGAGGCAGTTAATTTTAAAACTATGAAATTGTTTGTTGGTAAAATGAGTTTTTGTCATTTTCAAGCTTGATCAACTTCCATGTTTGTGCTATGACCCTATTTCTAAACTTGTCTATTATTTTTATTTTTGCATTCTTATTACCAATTTTTATCATCTTCTTATTTTCTCTCAAATAACAAAACTGGTAATGCATAAAGAACTAGGGATTGCCAAAAAGTCGTAAATTTGAGTGATAAAGGAAATCTTTATTTGCATAGTTCTGCCATGGGAACATAAGTCAAACCTCAGTTTTATGATATTGGGTTGTTCCAAAAGTTTTTACACTTTTCACATTATTTTCAAAAAAAAAGTGAGAAGTAAAAATTGAGAAGTAAAAAGTAAGAAGTGTAAAAACTCTTGGAACAACCCAATATCTCCGTTTAATGACACCCCTTTTATCAAGTTTTTTGAATGTTTCATGTAAAAATTGCGTAAAAATTAATTAGAATTGCATTATAAATCGTCGAGAAAATGGGGTTACACTTGGGGTTGTAACTTTTTTAAACTTGGGGCTGTAAATTGGGTTTTTGGTCAAAAATTTATCGATTCTTGGTTTAATTCTAGCTGTAAACAAAGTATAACCACACTTGTCTAAGGGGTCATTCACATTTTACGTTTCCCAGGAAGGGGGAGGAGGGGGATCTGGGATTTTCTAACGAAAGCTAACGGGGGAAGGAGGGAGGTCAGACAAAATCTAACGTAATTTTTTTCAATTTTTTCGAATTTGTTCAATGTTTTCGAATTTGTTCTGTTTTTTCGAATTTTTTCAATGTTTTCGAATTTTTTCAGTTTTTTCAATTTTTTCGAATTTTTTCAACATTGCAAAAAGAAAGAAATGTTGCAAAAAGTGTATTAAAATCGAAATTTCAGCATAAAGGAGCCGTCAAAATTCGTCAAATTTGGTTATTTTCTATAAAAAAATTACGTTTGCTAATAAAAGGGAGGGGGGGGGGGTCGGCCAAATCTAATGGTTGCAAACGAGGGGTGAGAGAGAGAGTCCGAAAATCGAGGTTTTTGGCAAGCTTAATTTGTGAATGACCTCTAAGCAGTTTTTTGTACTTCCATTTTCTGTACTTATTTTTATATGAAACATTCATAAAACTTGATAAAAAAAATGAAATTTAGTTACCCCCGGATGGATGTCATAAAACGGAGGTTTGAGTTTGAGTGTATGTCATAAAATTTGAATGAAAGAAAACCAATATCATTTTGCTGATGCATCAACAAACTGATAATAATCAAAAAAATATATGTAGGTGTTTATTAATCCGAATTTTTTGGTATAAATATTTTGAGCAAATATTGAAGAATTTCAAAAAATTTTTTCTGGAAATGACCCCTCTGGGAGTAAAAAACATGCGGGGAATCTGAATTTGACATTCTCGAAGCGAAAAAAAGCTTCTCGGATTCAGGCGCCATTTTGTCCCAACCTTTTCTGATTTATATACTACAGGATAAATTTCAATATTGGCATGAAGAATATATGTATAAAAAATAATATTTACCAGCTCTAGTCCATGTTTGTGGCTCCAAATCCACTCTTGTTGTCGGTTGATCCAAGCTAACCGACACACCCGTTCCAGCAATAAACACGTACGAAGCGGCAAGAACAAATGTAAAGGCCCAAATGAGCCTCCAAAATTTTAGCCACATCTAAAATTCATTTTGTTATCCAGGTCAGAAGGTAATGGAGGAGGGGGGAGGATCATGGGTAAACATTTTACAGGGTATATAAAAAAAACCAGAATTTGGGCGATTTTTTCATGTTTTTTCGAAAAAACCCCCATAAGATTATTTTAGAAAAAAATATATAATTTTTTTGGGTTAAATTTGCTCGAAAAATCGCAAAACCCACTTTTTTAACACGGGAATACTCCTTCAAATTCCCGGTATATTCTGTTATTTTAAGCTATTCTGAGCAACATTCAAAAAAAATTTTTTGAAAAAAAGTTGTCTAACCATGGAATATACCAGCTTTTCTCGCAGGTAAAATCAAATCAACTCAGATGGGATTCGAACCTGAGAAATTAGACTCTAATCTTGGAGCACTACCACTGAGCCAAGTTCACGTTAAAAATCCTGATTGTTAATTTTGCTTATAATTTAACATGAATTTTTTCTTTTTTTCAAAAAAATTTTCGAATGTTGCTCAGAATAGCTTAAAATAACAGAATGTACCGAACATTTGAAGGAGTATTCACGTGTTAAGCAACCCTGAAAAAATGATTGCAAAAACATAAAGACCACAAAAAATGATTGCACAAACATAAAGACCAAAATAAAGTGATTGCAAGAACATAAACACCACATAAACGTATAAAAACCGTCGACTCGACAACTTTTGAGTACGACGAGAAATGATAAGAAATGATAAGGAGGAAGAAATAATAAGTATTAGTTGAAAAACTCGACACGGACCAAGCGTGCACCCCTAATTCAGAGTTTGATAATCACACACATGCTATAAAGAGGGTGCAAACTTTTAATTTTATTTTCATTGCTTTCTTTTTCATCAACTTTGTATTTTTATGATCGTTCCCATCAAGTTTAGGTATCTAGATATTCTCTTTTATTAACTCCAGGCAAATGGAAAACAAGAACATCAAGATGCTGGAAATTAAAAATCAACCAGAAAATCTAGAAGAAAGAAAACTTTTCAAACAAATTGAAGGCAATTTCTTTGTTCATTTTCCTTATTTTTTAGGCATTTTGAATCGTGAAATAAAAATAGAGGAATTAAAGTGTTATCTTGGTCTTCAATTCGGTTCTGATATCGAATGGAAACCTGACCGCGATGACAACCCTGACTATGAATCCGCCGACGAAGCCATTCAACGAAGGAGTATCGATTATGATTTGGATACGATGTTGGAAATTGTTAACAAGCGTGACAACCAAAAATGGAAAACAGGCACTATTGTAAAAACTAAAACTTTCCCGGGGCCTAATTACAAGGCACTAACCTGTTATTTCCACCCAAGCGCAACGAATTTCCACGCAATGGATAACGCAATCGGTCTCGTACTAAGAAATTGACCGAACGCCTTGAATATCGAATATTCGAATTCGTCCGGGCTCTATTTTTAACCATGATGACAGTGACTACACCCAAAACGTAAATAAACAAGAAGTTGCCATTTTTTCTAGTTTCAAATGCAAAAAACCGTATTTCAAAACTCCCCATATTTACCGAGATATGGATGTTTCTTTGAAAGAGTCGAAAAACCCAAAAATGCCGATTTTGATAGCCATTTTTCACAGGCTTCCCACATGATACAGACTTGGTTTTTGTGTGAAAAATTCTCCAAATTTCACGAATTTTCAGGATCTGCAAAAAGATTCCACTGTACCAGGGGTTGCTTCATTCTCTCAAACCCTTGGTTTTAATCTTACACATGGCTCTTAACGAACAGCAGAATACATAATAATAAAAACATGATCTAACAATCTAGCAAAATTTTTATTTTTTAACATTAATTTTGAAATCTTATAAACCTATAAGGGACACGGGTCATATGGCTCAAAATTCATTTGGCTCAAATTTCGTCCGACCCAAATTAATCCTTACTGATTAACCCCTTTTAGGAAGTCCCCATTTTTATTCATTGAAACATCAAGAAAGGCGACTAGCATTTTTAAGTTCGACTCGGCAAGAGTGTTTTCGAAGAATACTCTTTTAAAAATTTTCTTAAAATTTTTATAAAAAGTGGTGCTCTGCTATTAAGTGCTGCTTTCAAGTGCTGTGCTATCAAGTACTCTGTTATGATGTTTTTATATGAGTCTAGAACGATTAAAATTTTTTAACAATGATTATAAATCTTTTGATTACAATTAACATTTTTACAATAGTATTCATTTCTTTGAAAGTTATCGCATACACAAATGGATCATGGGCTATGATATAAAATTTTCAAGGTACTCTGTCATTCCATGTGGCAATGATCCGTGCTTCGTGTGAGGAAATTTTCTCGAACTTTCACCCAGCTCTTTTTGAGTATTACTCGAGGAACTATTTTTTTCTGTTGGTGTTTGGCTAGTTATACTTTTATCTAAAATATTTTTAATAACCAACTATAAGTTGAGTATTTGGAATATATCCATTTACTTTCTTAAAGGACCAGACCACTCAGATGCAATCGTATGAAAAAAATTATATATTCGGAAAGATCATGAAAAATTGAGCATTTTTTGTTTTTATGACATCATCTGAATCGTTTTCCTCTAAGAAATAACAGCAACA
Organism: Acrobeloides obliquus; assembly: GCA_034698545.1. Taxonomy (NCBI): domain Eukaryota; kingdom Metazoa; phylum Nematoda; class Chromadorea; order Rhabditida; family Cephalobidae; genus Acrobeloides; species Acrobeloides obliquus. Next base: position 5,495 of record JAQGBS010003244.1, read on the forward strand.
TGTTATACAGGGCGTAACAAAAACTTTTGACCTATTTGAATGTTCGTTTTTTACACAAACTAAACCGTTGAAGAGATCATTTTTGGGGGTTTTCTATGCGAGGAATCGATTGCGCGCATTCCTGGGGCATGAAAACACTAGCCTGACCCTGAATCAGGGAATAAACGAGAAAATGAGCTTTTTTCAGTTATTTAAATAGGTAACGGATTTTTTCACGAAAAACATAATTTCTGGGGTTTTTCTATGTAAGGAATCGATTGCAAGTGGTTTCGAGACGACCAAACCAGTATACGATTCTGAATCAGAAAATTTCTCTTCAACAATTAAGATTGATCCCTTGAATCAGAGTCGTATACTGGTTTGGTCGTCTCTAAACCAATTGAAAACCAAATCTATTCCTCGCATAAAAACCCCAAAAATGATGTTTTTTGTGAAAAAATTTGTTAGCTATTTAAATAACTGAAAAAAGCCCATTTTCTCGTTTATTCCCTGATTCAGGGTCAGGCTAGTGTTTTCATGCGCGATTCATCGCATAGAAAAACCCCCAAAATGATCTCTTCGACCGTTTATTTTGTGTGTAAAAACAAAAAAAGTAGGTCACAAATTTTTGTACATCTTGTATTAAATTAAGTATTTCTCACTAACATATAGCCAAAATGTTCTTGAACAAACCAAGTTTAATTTAATTTATGTAAATAGGCTACAAAACAATTTGTATCTAAGCGACAGCTGTCGCGACAGTGGCGTAGCTAGGGGGAGCTACGCTTAAAAATGAATATTTTTCAACAACAAAAATTTCGTGTCTGTAGGCGCAAAAAAACATGGGACACAACAAAACTCACTCAAGTTATCAGAAATTTGTGATTCTTATGTTAAGTTTGTTAACAAAATTCGAATATTTGACATTTTGACAGGGTTTTAAAGGCAAAAAATTTTCAGAGTCAATTTTAGGGGATAATATCGAAAAATAATCAAAATTCCCATAATTTAAAATTTTGCTCCCGGTTGGATCGAACATGAGCTGCCGGTTAGCCGAAAATTCGACAAAAATAATTCCACAAATCATACTTTGACCAATAATAAATTGAAAATTATTGCCACGAAATAATTTTTGACAAATAATTCGACTGATGAACCAAGTGTGGAGAAGACCGAACTTGGTTGAAGAAGGAAACGATGCAGTCTGAAGAAAAGATACAGAAAGTATCAGTGACATAATAAAGCTGATTGGATATTTTGATTAAAAATTTTCAAAGTTTTTTAAAGAAATTTTTGAAGATTTGGACCAAATTAGATACATTTGCGATTTTTTTGTTTTTTTCTGATCAAAGGGATTGGAACGTTCCAAGTAGTCGATCATTTTTTTGAAATTTTTCCAATGGTAGTCTCAAAATCGGCAAGTCTATCCTAAATTAATGTGAGCTAAGCAAATAATTTTATTAGTATTTCTTGGAAACTAACTTGTTAATAAATAAATTTAATAATGTATGGAATCACGCGATTTTTTGATTTATGAACAAATCTCATTTTCGCCCTTATTTTAGTGGCACAATCATTGAAAGAAATAGTGAACGAATTTCTTTTCTACATAGTTGCAAATTTCTTATACAGGGTGGGCCAAAAAAAGTGGATTTTTATGATTTTTTGGGACCCAAAAGTTATTTTTCTAAGGGTAATTTTATGTTTCTAGGGGTAATTTTATGCGGGGAATCGATTGCGCGCATTCTCGAATTCTGAAAATGCTTCCCTGGCCCTGATTCTGGGAAAGAATTGGATGTTTGAAAATGCGAAAAACGACAATTTTCGCTTCAAAAACCCAATTTTCCCTGAATCAGAGTCAGGGAAGCATTTTCAGGATTTGGGAATATGCGGAATCGAAAACTTGCATAAAATTATCCTCATATGGGTCATTTTTAGAACAATATATTCCCAAAAATTCACTTTTTTGGCTCACCCTGTACATTTTATTACTTTTTTTCTAGTGCATTCAAATTTTACATCTGCTTGCTCTTTAAAAGTTGAATAAATATTTTCTAAGCTTAAAAAATCAAGATAACATAAATGATGAATTTAAATTCAACCTATCGATCATCACAACAAGCTGGTGTTACACTTTCTTCGCCATTACCATGGGATGTAAGTAGTTTTATATCTTTGTCTATTTTTAACGGCTCTAGGAACTTCCACAACGGGGTTCAAAACGACATGTGGAATTTCCACAACGGAACTTCTTCTAAATTTTCACAACGAAAAAAAGCGAAACTTCCACAACGATTTTCATGGGAAAATCAACCGTTGTGGAAGTTTTACTTTTTTCGTTGTGGAAGTTCCGTTGTGAAAGGTCCTAGAGCCTTTTTAGTAACAATAAGTAACATTTTATAGACACCAAATGATAATATTCGCCGACTTTTTGTGCCGACTTTTATTCTTTTTGGTATATGTGGAATTGGTGTTATTGGGAATTTTTGTCTTGCTTGGGTGACTTTTAAAGGAAGGTAAAATAACTGACAATTTCCCGTTTACCACGCTTTAAACAATGTGATTCGTAGCTTTGTATAAAATCAGAAAAATTATACATTTTCGGCTACATGCAAAAATTAAAAAATGGGCTAGATCCTGGTCATCTTATTCAGGACACTTTTTTCAGGGGGTATGAGCATTCAAAGAAGTACCAATAACAATTCTAAATTATAAAACAAAACTTGTTTAGCCATTTCCGCAGCGTTTGCTACACCTTTATTGCCTTAAACGCAATTAGCTCTATGGTATTGGAGTTATGGAACTTGTCGTATATCTATTATGTTATATTTGCTAAATACTCTACAATCATGGATTGTTGGGTTATAGGAATAGTACCTACTTATTGCATGAATGCTAGTATTATGTTTACTGTGATGACGAGTGCCGATCGATTACTTGCTGTGGCTGCTTTAAAAATGTAAATTTAATAATAGGGATGGGCACGATTCACATATCAGGTGCGGGAAATGATTTGTGCAATTTTTTTGGCTAGCAATTTTTAGTAAATTTTTATTTGCTAGAAAAAAAGATTTTTTGACGCGATTTTTTCATTTGCATAGAATCAAATATGAAGAAGTTTTTAAGCAAATTTCGAGTCAATTCGACGTTGGCCTTTTGCTATAATTCAATTTTAACAATATGTATAAATAAACAAATTTCGAGATCAAAAATTAAAAGTCGTATATATGGCGTGTACAGGCAGATTTGACGTTCTTTTTTCTACTCTAGGGTAGTTTTGCATAGCGAACAGGATGCCGAAATCCGTTTTTTGCTAAGATTTTAAAATTTTGAGTTACACTTCCATCTTTGATATACACGCAATTTTTTACTACTTTTAAAGACTGGGCTCCAGCAAATCAGGGGTAAATTGTTTTGACACTCTCGTGCCAAGTTATGCCAGAATATTCCGGCACGAAAGGAAATTTTTGGAATATTTCGGAATACTGGCATATTTTCAGGGCCGACCCTCTGAAAAGCTTTATACAAAGCCTTTTGTTGATCAAAATGGTGGCTTTTGAGAGCTGTTCTTAGAATTTGAACTTAAAGACCGATTTAAGATTGGAGTTAATCCTACTAAATATGTCAATTCGCCTTTAAACAAAATCACAATCGATAAAAAAAGTCGAATAATAAACGGCATTTAGGTATAACTCACTTTCGAAATTACGTTATTTAACTATGACAATCGCAATTCCAATTATAACAAGTACATTTTGGGCATTTTTTTCTTCCTATCCAATTGAAAGTATAGCATCCAAGTGAGATTATACAAATAATTTCGAATTAAAACCGTGTAAATTTTAGACCGGCTATTTGTGTTTTCCATAACTATATTCAAGATTATGTTGCGGATGCCCATACAATTTTATCTTTTGTTATTTCTATTGGATTATTGCTAGCACATTGTTATTTGTGGTATATCCTGAAGACAAAACAATGTAAGAGAAATTCCACAGAGGTCAAAATCGAAAAATAATGATAGGACAGTTTTTTCATGTAATTTTAAGGAGGGTTTGCTTTAACATCTTTTGAATCGCTAAAATTAGGTCCGGGAATCGAACCCGAATGGGCCCAATGTTGCTTAACTTGCAAGATCGGATGGAATCGCTCTTTACCGGCGTTGGGGAATTAGTGGTGGATTTGTGGTTTGAAACGCACTTTACTGTCACACTCCCCTAATATTGACGCAATTTTTTCCATTTTATTTCATCAGAAATGAATTCCATTTCAAATTTTAATCTACTTTTTTTAGCAACTTCTGATACAACAAAGAAGATTGCTAAACCTCTAACAATAAATTGTGTCATATTAGCAATTCAATTTTCAACCAACTTAATTTATAGAAGCATCTATTCTACTGTAATTCCCAAAGAATTTCAATTGCCTTTCAGCTTATACATTCAATGCTTTTTGCATATTGGCTTCGCTTCGAATTTCTTTGTTTATCTTACTTTAAGGTTAGATTAAAAAAATAGCTGTGATATAACTTGTTTAGTAAATCTTATCGAGAAGCATTTCGCAAGTTTCTCCCATGTTCTAATGGAAATACAAATAGCGTTGAACCTATACCATTAAGTTCTATAAATACAGCAAGCGTTTCACATGCACCAACTTCTCACGTCGAAACTTCTCACGTTTAAAGACTTAATAACACTAGTAATACTAGAGGAAATAATACATAATGTTTGTATTCATTTTTTTGTGTTATGGTAAAAAATAAATCATTTCAAAATGACTTGTATACATACGTGGGCAAGGGTATGTACCACACATCTCCCATATTCTTAGAAAGCGGGAATTTCCAAAAAAACATAAGATAGTGGTCCTTATGGTCCTGGACCACTTCTTATTTTGCCCGATGGACTCATTAAGAAGTGGTTGGTCCCCCTTATGATTTTGCCCAAAATTTTTAGAAAAGGTCGAAAAATCATAATGTTTTGTACCACTTCTAACATTTTCAGCCAGATACACACCCCTTTGCCCCTGTATGCTTGTATATTTATTATCAGGGGTAAAAAGTTCAAGGATACTTTCGATTTAGTTTAGCTCGTTTAAAACTAGAGTTGGATCCGATGTTGTATTTGAGTACACTACTCGAATGATGAATCGAGTAGTGTACACTACTTGAATTACTACTTTAATGATTCGAGTACAACTAAATGTGTCCGTTTTTATTATTCATAGTGAATTGATTAGTACTAGTAATCAATTCACTTTGAATAGCAATAATGACGCATTTAGTAGTACTCGAATCATTTGAGTGATTCGAAAAAATTTTTTCAAGTTTTTAAATAAATTTCAAAAATCACTTTAACCCCATGTTTTTTCACGCCTACAAATTTTTTTTGCTGAAAAATATTCATTTTTAAGCGTAGCTCCCCCTAGCTACGCCACTGTCGCGACTGCTGTCGCTTAGATACAAATTGTTTTATAGCCTACTCACATAAATTAAATTAAACCTGATTTGTTCGAGAACATTTTGGCTATATTTTAGTGAGAAACACTTGACAAGTACTAATTCGACTGTGTGGAGAAGACCGAACGTGGTTGAAGGAGGAAACGATACAGTCTGAAGAAAAGATACAGCAAGTATCAGTGACATACAGTACCGGCCAAAAGTTTTTACCCAAACGTTTTAATCAAAGAAAAACAACAAACTGAACAAAATAAAGATAAGAATAACCTAATATTTTGTCATTTGCGATTTTTTTTTGTTTTTTTTTTCATCGAAAGGGATTAGAACGTTCCAAGTAGGCGGTCATTTTTTGAAATTTTTCTAATTATAGTCCTAAATTCAGTAAGTCCCTCCCAAATTTATGTGAGGTAAGCAAGTAATTTTATTAGTATTGCTTGGAAACTAACTTTTTATAGTCAGTAAATAAATTTAATAATAAATGAAATCACACGATTTTTTGTACATTTACTTTACCCACGTTTTTGGTTTTTCAATCTTACTTTTTTCACGCGTTTTATTTGAATTTTTTCTCAAAAATTGCATTTTGATGCCGCGGCATGCCGCAGCATGGCGCGGCAAGTATAAATCCTGCATAAGAGTGGCAAAAATCATTTGAATTTTTGAGAAAACATTCAAATAAAAAACGTGAAAAAAGTAATCGTGCCCGATTTTTTTTATTTGAACAAATCTCATTTTCGCCCTTATTTTAGTGTATCATCATTGGATGAAATAGGGAGCGAATTTCGAAGCTGTACGGCCTGGGGGGGGGGGCGCACTTAACATGACTCCAAAGGCCGAAGTAGAAAAACGTTAAAATTTTTATAGAAACACACCCCCTAG
>JAQGBS010003245.1:0-11810 GCA_034698545.1 Acrobeloides obliquus
GTGGAGCTTCAAGCAAGACAAGCCTTGCTTGATTTTGGAGTTGTGTGAGAGAAGCTTGTCGAATTACGTAAAAGAAAATAAGGAGATTCAGTTTAAGAATTTAATTTCTATATTATGGCAAATTGTGCAGGGTAAGGAAAATGTTTTTATAAGTTAAGATATTGAGAGCTAGTTCCTTTTGGGGACACCACCAGTGTATTTTTTAAACGTTTTTGAGAATTTTACCGGAAGTACAAAGCCAATCCTGATAGTTTTGGTGTGGTTAGAAAACTGATTCTGTAGCAATCGAATGACACCAAAATCATGCCATAATTCTTTCTGGTTGAGGAGTTATTGCATAATGAATAAAATGTCCGTTTTTTGACAAATTTTTTTACTAATTATGCAATAACTCCTCAATCATAAAGAGTTATGGCATGATTTTGGTGTCATTCGATTGCTATAAAATCCAGCTTTCTAACCACATCAAAACTATCAGGATTGGCTTTGTACTTTTGGAGAAATCCCTCAAAAACATTTTAAAAAACACGCTAGTGGTGCCCCCAAAGGGCACTAGCTCCAGATATTGATTTTTTTGTCAAGGTCTAGTTTCTTGATCTAAGTTTTTTTTACTACTGTATATATATACAGTTCTTATTTCTAGGCATGGAATATCTCGTCTCAAAAAGACTAGTCCACCGCGATTTAGCCGCCAGAAACATCCTGCTTATAGAAAATCGTACCGCCAAAATCTCTGATTTTGGTCTTTGTTGCACCTGCGACGATGCAACTTTAAGCTATCAAGCGTCGCTACAAAAGAAGCTCCCCATGAGATGGCTTTCAATTGAAGCTCTTTTGCATCGAACTTTCTCCCAAAAATCTGATGTTTGGGCATTTGGAATCTTGATGCATGAAGTTTTCAGTGGAGGGAAAGTGCCGTACATTACCATGGAGGCGGATGAAATTTTGGAATTTTTGAAGTGTGGGAAAAGATTAGGATGTCCAGAAAATGCACCTGATGAAGTTTATGGAATTATGGTCTCTTGTTGGGAAGAAAACGTCGAGTCTAGAATCAATTTTAGTGAATTGAGCATAAAATTAAGATCAATTTTGCTTAATGAAACTCAAGACTATGGGTATATTTGTGGCCAAGATTCTAATGACTCTTCAGTATGATTTTTCACCAAAAATGAAGAAATTTATCAAATTTTCATTAAAAATATCCAAAATTTTTTTTGGGATCCTTCAACACTTGTTCTTTATATAGTTTTGGAGATATGAAATATTCTTTAAAACGAACCAAAAACGCCACAAATCGCCATTTTTGGTCAATTTCGAGGCAATTTTTGACCCACTTCTGGGTCGAATCAACCCCGACAAACCAGTATGTTCGTAATCAGCGTAATTTTTCCTATCGAACTACGTTGAGAACTCATTTTGTGACATCGAGGTAAAAAAGCTCGATTCTAACAGAACTTGTGTTTTAAGGATTAAGTGGTCAAAATTTTTTATTTTTGCCACATTTTCATCTTCGCTGGTATCTACAACAACGGATAGATCCTTATATGGATTTTTATGACTAAAGATACGGATTTTTTACCCGTAAACGAAGAGAATAAAATCCTCAGCTAGGGATTTATCCGAATTATAGATACCAGTCCTTCTGTTATATTGTTCTATTTATGCTATTACTTTTTGTTGTGATACTCCATCCACAACAACTCCTTTTTACTCTTCTTAAGACTTTAAAAGTGATTGAGTATCGCAACGAAAACCTTGATTATTTGACATTTTTATTAAATAAATTGATAAAGTGAAATTTTTGCAACTTATTTTTATCTTTGACTTTTTTCCAATAAATTTTATTTTACTAAATACAATGCAACTTCTTGATCAGCATCACACGTGTATAACCCCCCCCCCCCGAAATTCGGGGGGGGGGGGGGTCGCCCACAACCTGCAGGCCAAAATGAGTTTTGCCCGCATATTTTGTGAGCAAGACTCATTTCGCCCACAAATCACGGGTTGGTCGCGTTCGTTCATAATAAGTCACAAATTTCGGGGTGTGTCTGTACATGTGTGATCAGCAACGATTAAAAAAAGCATTTGGATCTTGAAGAAAACATTAAATACAAAGTAAACGGGACGCATCATGGGGCTGTGTCACATAAGGACAAAGCATTTAAAATATGAAAACATATATTTTCGATTTATAAGGCGATTATATTGGATTAGTGCATAGATACAACGATTGTACGACCTCTAACTTTTTAAGAGGAAAAGCTTTTACGATGATTTTGGTACCATTGTAAAGCTGCTTACGTAGGATTTAATTTGATACCAAAATCTTTCCATCAAATCTTCTCTAACCGGAGTTATGATGAAATAAAGTTAAGGCAAAAAATTCATGGCCTTTGACTGCTGGCATAGATCATTAGAGGCCTTACATCATTCAAGAATTATACACCAAAATCGATTTTTCCGCAAAACATTCAAAAAAGTTTGTGTATTACAACGAAGAGCTTGTAACAAATTCAAAATTTCAAACGCAATTATCTCGAAAACTACAACGATCCAGAACATGCCGTAAAAACAAAAAATGCTCCATTTTTCATGTTCTTTCCGAATATATCATTTTTTCATATGGTTGTAACTGACTGGACTGGTCCTTTAAGAATGAAAATTTTGTCTTTTTAATTTTAAATTTTCTTTTTGGAACTTCTCCATGAATCATTTTTTCATATGGCTGTAACTTACTGGACTGGTCCTTTAACGAAAGTGATAAAATCATACTTAATCTGTGATTATTTTTATAATATGGTCTAAAGCGCCAAGACTCTTCAAAAATTTTATTCCTAAAAATTTAAGCAGATAATATCACACCCTAAATCCCTAAGTATTTGTATATAGAATAAAAATTTTTTTCAAAAACAATTTTTTGTCTTCTCTCATCGAGTTGTAAATCGATTGCCATAGGTTTCGGTCTGAGGAATAGGCCCGTATGCTTTGGACGCGTTACAGACATACTTTTCTTCTTTACACGTGTGTTTCAAGCGGACATTAATCTGGCCCGAATGAAATATTATGCATTTAGAACTTGGTAAAAGTTGATCTCGGAGCAGCCCAAATTGCTCGGAATCTTGTTTTTCAACCGCAAAACTCAAAATCGACAAATTTTAATGCTCTTGTGAGGACTTTTATTTTAGTTATCTGTCGTGCCCGGGTAATGGGATCAAAAATGAAAGTCCTAATAGTGGCATTAAATTCTACAGATTTTGAGTTCTAGAGAATTTTGCGTCAAAAAACACGATTCCGAGCGATGTGATGCTCTGAGCTCAACCTGATCGAGTTTTAGTCGCTGTCTGTTAACCTGGGGTACCCCGATAGGGGGTCACAAAAATTTTTTCGGAACTCCGGACTTGCGCTAATCGATTTCTCGTGCCTGAAAACCCGCAAGTACCAAAAATCAACCAATTTGGAGAAAAAAATTTTCGAAGATAGGGTCTCAAACGGCACCCTCCCTTTAACTTAAAATCGCTCCAAAAATTTATTTTGAGGTTTTGAAAAAAATCATGACCGCAGTTTTTAGATATACTTCTAGGCTACCAAATGCAAAAAATTAGGAAAAAATATTTTAAAATAAAAACAGTATAAGCTGGAGCAGTGCCGTAGCTACTACAGGGCGAATTGGGCGGTCCGATCCCCCCCCCCTTTGAAACTGGCCAAAAAAAGCATAAGGGGTCCCCTTATGTTTTTCATTTCGGCAAAATCCAAAAAACACATAAGAAGAGCCTTTATGTTTTTGGGCATCCACTCCTTCGAAATTTTGGCCTTCCTACGGCACAGAGCTGGAGTCACTTCCATCAGGGTGCTATAGAATAGTCATTTTCTCATAAGATTCAGGCCTTAACACTTCGAAGAAGGTTTGTAACATCGCAATTTCCCAAGAGAACTGAGCTTGCTAAACAACATGTAAAAAAAATTTTTTGAAAAAAAGTGGTCTGTAAATAGTTACGGCCCTCTCAAGTTTTATTAGTATTGTTTGCTATTTTATGACAAGTTCTTGCCATAAAATGGCCATAACTTGTTTTTTATACATCAGAAAATCATCAGCGAGGGGACATTTCGACGCGAACTTTTATGGGGCACAACTTTGTAGAACACTACTTTCTCCGGAAAACTCATCTAGGGGATCAAAAAACGTTTTTTTATAAAAAATCCAAGATATGCGATTTTTGATATTGGATTATTCAATAAGTATTTGCGGCTCAAAAAATGCTCTAATTTCATCATTTTTCATTCGTTTTTGATGAAATTTTTTTCAGTAGTGGGTAAGGTGTATGCTGAATACGATACAATTGGTCTTTTTAAGAGAAACTCATGTTTTCGTGTTAATATACAGACAAAAAATCAGTGTTTTTCAATGTTGCAAATGAATTTTAAAATGTTGATATTTGGTTGTAGAAGTCGATTTTTGACGAACCCTACTAGAGTTTTCTTAGTCGGGAAATCGATTGCGCGCATTTTTGAGGCATGAAAAAATTTGTCTAACCCTGATTCAGGGAATACAAATATTTTGGCACTCAAAAAATATATCGAAAATCGGCATTTTTCGCTCGTTTTCGAAGAAATTTTTTTTCATTAGTGGGTATATGCTGAATACGATCCAATCGGTCTTTTTGAGCAAAAATCATGCTTTCGTGTCAATATTCAGACTTCAAAAGACTGGGATTTTTTATACCTAAAATGGCTCAAATATTAGTTTTTAAGCGTAACAAACATTTTTCAAAAAATTTTTGGGGTTACACGAAGTCGACAATGTTGAAATATACAAAAAATCGGGGTGTACTTATAATTATGATACGGAGTGTATTGCTCTTTTTCTAACAAATTGCCCAAAGCCTCATTATATTTTTTCTCGAAAAGTCAAAGACTGGCCCTATGCCCAGGGTCTATATATATAGGCCCTGGGCATCAGGCCCATCTTCGACTTTTCGAGAATGTGTTTTTAAGCTTCCAACATTCAATAGTAAATCTAATGAGAACTTTAAATATTTTTTATTTAATAGCTATCTATCAATGTTTGAGTACAGACTTAAGCGACTACATAATGGGCCCAGAAGGGTGGTGCTTTAATTTTTACCGAGCCAACTTAACTTGGGAGCAAGCCAAACAGGCTTGTAAGGAAGATGGATCAATTTCCGATCTTGCAATCATTACAAATGCATTTTCTAGTACATGGCTTACTAGTAAAATTTAAATATGTTTTTAAATTGAAAATTTTTAAATTAGTTAAAACTAATGCCACTTTTGGTCAAGATTCATCTTGGTGGGCAAATGCAGAAGGAATATACAATGATAATAAGACTTTTCCGGGCTATAATTATTGGAATGATTCTGACCATACGCCTATGTTGTATCAACAATTTTCAGGACGTAAGGAAAACGTTAAAAAGCATTTCATGTTTTTAAATAGATAGAGCAGGGGAAATGGGCAATAGGAGGGAATCCACTGCACATTGAAAATCCGCACAGATTTTATTCACGAGGATTTTTCCCACGGATTTTACGCACATCCATTAAATTTCAAAATTGCCACAGTCAATTTCGATAAGTTTGGTGTTATTTTAAAGGTCTAGCCCTTAGCTATCGAATGACACCAAGACCATAGCTTGAATCGATCGCTGAGCTGAGATAAATGCAAAAGAAAAAATGTATTTTTTGTTGAAAATGCGTATTTTGTTGTTGAAAATACGTATTTTTTCTTTTGCATTTATCTCAGCTCAGCGATCAATCCAAGCCATGGTCTTGGTGTCATTCGATAGCTAAGGGTTAGGCCTTTAAAATGACACCAAATTTATCGAAATTTACTGTTGCAATTTTAGAATTTAAAAGATGTGCGTAAAATCCGGTGGGTAAAATTCCGCTAAATTTATGTGCGATGAATTCCCTCCTATTGCCGGAAAATGCACGTTTCCACGGATAATTAACCCTAAAATATTTACAAATGCTTATTTTTGAAGTCATAATACTTACTTTTAAAAATTTTTCTATAAGGGAAAATATGCGTTAATTTGACGTACATAATGTTGACACGAAACGACTTTTACACGATAAAGTTGCCACGATAAATTGGTACTAAGTCTTTGGTTACCGCGACGGTTACCAATCAATGGGAAAAATTTCCCATGGGAAATTTTTTCCATTGATTGGTAACCGTCGCGGTAACCAAAAGGTAGGACTAAAACGAGTCTGGGTGCGGGTGCGGCAGAGGCTAAAACGGGTGCGAGCCTGGGTGCGGCAAATTTTTAAGTCTGCAAATTTTTTGCAAAAGAGAAACCCACCCTAATTTTTTATGCTCTTTCCAATGGTCACTTCCGTTTTATGCAAATTCTTTTTTCTGTGAAACTTTTCTTAGAAAATTGTTGAAAAATGGGGGCTAAAACGGGTCCCGGGTACGGGTGCGGCATGAATCGGCTATTTCTAAAGGGCTAGATGCTTTGGACAAGAGAGAAACCTACCCTAATTTTTATGCTCTTTCCAATGGTGGCTTCTGTTTTTTATGCAAATCCTTTTTATGCGAAACTTTTATTAGAAAATGAGTTGAAAAAGAAAATTGGTGAAAAATGGTGGCTAAAACGGGTCCCGGGGCGGCTGCGGCATGAATCGGCTAGAAAAAATTTTTAAACTTTTTTAACAAGTGACCCTATAGGGGTAATTTTATGCGGGGATTGATTGCGCGCATTCCCGAACCTTGAAAACGCTTCCTTGACCCTGATTCAGGGAAGGTGGTGAGTTTATTGAAGCGAAAATCAAAAATTTTCGGGTTTTTATATGAAAACCGTCTATTCTTAGGTTTTTCTAGGCGGGGAATCGATTGCGCACGCACATTCTCAAAGCATGAAAACGCTTTCTTGACCCTGATTCAGGGAAGGTGGTGTATTTTTCAACAATTTTTCTCTATTTTCTAATAAAAGTTTCGCATAAAAAGGATTTGCATAAAAACAGAAGTTACCATTGGAAAGAGCATAAAAAATTAGGGTAGGTTTCTCTCTTGTCCGAAGCATCTAGCCCTTCAGAAATAGCCGATTCATGCCGCACCCGCACCCGGGACCCGTTTTAGCCCCCATTTTTCAACAATTTTCTAAGAAAAGTTTCACAGAAAAAAGGATTTGCATAAAACGGAAGTGACCATTGGAAAGAGCATAAAAAATTAGGGTGGGTTTCTCTTTTGCAAAAAATTTGCAGACTTAAAAATTTGCCGCACCCAGGCTCGCACCCGTTTTAGTCCTACTCGTAACCAAAGACTTAGTACCAATTTATTGTGTCAACTTTATTCGTGTCAACTTTATCGTGTCAACATTATTTATGTCGTTAATTTTGCTTGATAACAAAAGCAAAATATTACAGAGTGGGCTACAAAAAGTAGCTTTTGCGAATTTTTGGGACCCGGTTCATAAGAAGTTTCTTCATAACAGAAATTTTTTCACAAAAAGTGATGTTCTACAAAGTTGTCTGTCGTGATCTCAGGGAAAATTTTGTAGAACATCAATTTTTGTGAAAAATTTCTGTGTAACAGTTGGACTATATGGTGTTGTTCGAGAGTGGTTGCATAAGATTGTTTATTAGATGCATATATCGGATGAGGCTAGTTCGTAGACTAGCAAGGCAAGACTGAAATGCCTGCGGCTATTCGCCCAGGCTAGGTGTTTACTAGATTTCCTCTCGTGTGTCTATGGTCGCAATGTTACAACATATTATAAATATTTCCGGGGGCTACATCTGTTATAAAGAAAATCCATACGATCTGGGTCACACAAAATTGCAAAAAGTCACTTTTTTTGGCCCGCCCACTAAAAAAGAACTCAAGAAAATATTGAGCAACCTAATAATTTTAGTTCGGCCAATTAAAGACAAATTATCCTGTTTGTCTATTGTTTCACAAACTGGACAATTTTCAACACAAGATTGTAACAAGACGAGTAATTTTGTGTGCTTTTATAAGCCCACGGATAAAGGTTTGAATTTTATTGTGTTTCGATACAATTATATTAAATGTACAACCCAATCATGTCGGTTTTTCTAAATAACTTTTTCGAATGGAGATGTCGTTTTCCAATGCGATTTTTTTGCTGGTATTAGAGAAGAGAGAGAAGTGGAAATTTTTTACGCAAATTTCAACATCCAGCGACTTCAGGATTTATCTGAAATGAAGTTTCAAGTATGTGTCAAATTTTGCTTATTTTTTCAACCCCTTTATATTTTTGTAGGAAAGGTCGTTTTCGATGAAATTTTTTTCGTTTATAGAAAACCAACGATACCCCTACAAGATGCACTTATCAGTTTAGTTTAGCGAGGCAATCTATACTTGCTGAGAGACGAATTTTTTTCGTTAAAATGGCCATTTTCAGAGGCTCACCTTTAGAGTCTTCCATAATGATTTTTTCGACAAATTTTTTTAGGGGATTGTAGAAACCTAAACTCAAGTTTAAGAAAAATAATAAATAAAATGATACACACAAATTAACCTGTTTGTTTGATCGAATGATCATGGTTTAATTTTCTATGTTCTTCCTTTCATTATAACCCGAGGGTTTTAGGGTTGGCACAAGCTATCGTACTTTTTCGTTGTAATTTTATCGTATTTTTGCAGTACGATTGCTTAAAATATGTATTTTTTCGTACTTTTTGTGTTATAGTTAGCACTCATGAGTACTATCAAATGGTAAATGAACTTTTACGAAAATTTTTTTAGATCCATCGTACTTAAAAAGTACGATAAAATTCCGCTTATTTCGTCGTACTTTTTAAGTACGATGAGTCTAAAAAATTTTTTCGTAAAAATTTTTTTGCCATTCGATAGTAATAACGAGTACTAACTAATAACTCAAAAAGTACGAAAAAATACATATTTTTAAGCTATCGTACTGCAAAAGTACAATGAAAAAGTACGATAGCTTGTAGCGACCCTTACCCTTCGGTTATTTCAATTATATGCTCTATTGCATAATCTTTGTTCAAACCAGGGGCCGAAAATGGATCTGGGGTTCTTTGGGTCCCGGACCCAGTGGGTACAGGACCCAAAGGATCCCGGACCCACTGGGTCCCAGACCCGGGACTCAAGAAATTTTCTACGTTGTCAACTACAAGTTATTCCATCAAAACTTACAGGAATGATGCAGATAAGTGAATCTTGTAGGGCATCGTTGGTTCTTTACAAACATAAAAATTACATTGAAAACGGCCTTTCCTACGAAAATATAAAGGGGTCGAGAAAATAAGCAAAATTTGACACATACTTAAAACTTCATTTTAGATAAACCCTGAAGTCGCTGAATTTTAAAATTTGCGTAAAAAATTCCTACTTACTTTCTTCTATAATACTAGCAAAAAACTGCATTGAAAACTCCATCCGGGAAAAAATTATTTAGAAAAACCGACATGATTGAGTTGTACATTTAATATCTTTCGTCTTATCCTATAATCAAAAAATATTTTTCAAAATTATAAAGATTTCTCATTCTGTTTTTCAAAAAATGACAAAATTATAAAATTTTCACTAAAAATGAATAAAATTTTCATTTTCATTGCAATTCATCCTTTTTTTTTGACAAAAATCAAATTTTCTGAACATTTTCAGTTCTAAAATGATTATTTGGAAAAAATCCAAGCTCATGGAGTAAAAAGCTTAAAAGTCAGGATTTTAACAAAATCAATGTTTTATTTTTAAAATTTTCACAAAGGACTGTTCCTTATATATTTTTAATACATTATTACTTATTAAGTTAACTGTTTGATCTCAAGTACAACAACAACAACTTCACCAACTACTATTACAACTACGACTACCACAGTGCCAAAAAGCACAACAGATCAAATCTATTCCAACATTCACACTTTGCTCATTTTCTTATGTGTTATCCTACTACTATAAACGTGTAATATTTATCAAGACGATCTAGGGAACGTTAGATTTAAATTGCTAACGCTAAAACTAAAGTTTTAGGGGACGATTATAGAAGACGACGTCACTTTTATGTGGGTACCCCCTCAAAAAGTTTTTTTCATTTTGTTGTTGTTAAAAATGCGTTCAAGGATTGACTTAAACGGTTTCGATTTTTATTTTATTCGTTGGGTCTTCACGACAAGGGACTATTTCCCTTAGCACAAGGACGTAGTTGTAGTGGGGGGGGGCGTACCGGGCAGGGCGTAGCTAAGTTTGGATTTCGGAGGAGGGGTCCATTTTTGAAAAATTGAAATATCATACCGGGGGCCCTTATGTATTAGGTTGCTCGGAAAGTATTGCAAACAGCTTTATTCTATTAAACCTCAACTCAGAAATCCGTTTTCGACAAAAAAAATTTCAACATTAGATAAGAGTGTATGCTGAATACGATCCAATCGATCTTTTTGAGAATAAATCATGTCTTCGTGTCAATATACAGACTTCTCCAAAAAATAGGAGAAAATGTCATTTTTTGTCAAAAATTTTACTATTTTTTTAATAAAAATAGTCTATTTTTTCATATATATATCAATTTTTTATTTTGGCAAAAGTGCCCCATATCTGGTGGTGCCAACATTATGGGTGTTGTTTAAGTGTTATTTATTGTGCTGAAAACGATGTTGATATTCATTTTAGTTATAAATTTTTCCTTAAATCTGAGCCGTGATCGCCGGAAAAGCGGGTTACAAAAAATAGAAAATGGAGCTTGAAAAGGCTCGCACGCAAATTGAAAATTCTTTAGATTAGTAAAATTTGCCATAATTTATTATATTCGAAAAATTCATGTAAAATGGAGCATTTTTTGTTTTTACAATAAATTCTGAATCGTTATCGTTGTCGAGATAATCGCGTTTGAAGTTGGCGATTTTTAGTTGCGCTTTGAATTTGAATATCCCACCAATCCCTGAAAAATTGAAAATCAAATTTTCAATTTTTTTCATTTTTGAATTTCAAATTCCCGCCAAAAATTTGAATCAGAATCTTGGCGGGAATTTGAAATTCAAAATCGCAGCTAAAAAATCAAGCGTAAACCAATTTTTAAAGATCCAAATTAATGTGCACCGCGTAACATTGCTCTTTTTCTAGCAAATTGCCCAAAGCCTCATTATATTTTTTCTCGAAAAGTTAAAGACTGGCCCCATGTCCAGGGTCTATATATAGGCAGGATGTCCACATGGAATTTTCGAAAATAAGACAAATTTCCTCCAAAAATAAGATCGGACTTCAAAATAAGACAAAATGGTTTCTTATATAATTTAGGCATTTATTTGAAAATATTTTAAAAAGAAACAAAAACATATCAAAAAAGCAAAAGAAATTATTTATCACTTGCATGTGTGAAAAAGGTGTGAGCTACGCAGCCGAAACCATTGGCGCCGCAGTCATCAGCGCTGGAGCCTTTGTTGGACTTGATGCACATATGAGCAGTTGGGGCTGACAAAGAGATAGTTGGAATCCATTCTCATTGTGGCTGGCGTTGTTATTATATCGTTAAGGTCATCAAAAGATAGAAATCCGATGAAAAGAGAGAACGTTTTGAGGATCGAGTCACCGCTAAACTTGAAAAGATTGCAAAAGTTGTTTTTTTAGGATTTACCATTTTCGAGGCTTTTCAAATCAACTTTGATATGTTAATTTTTCATTTTTAATTAGCTTAATTTGCACACATTTTGATGATTGAACTATGAATGGGGTTAATTTTTGAATTTTTAGGATTTATGCTTTAACACTCCTAACCCAGTTGGGAAAGGTGAAGAATTAGTGCATTTTTGTGTGCTCTTCACACATAAAGAAAAGATTTTATTTTCCGTCACAACGGGCTTAG
>JAQGBS010003246.1:0-11809 GCA_034698545.1 Acrobeloides obliquus
ACTGCAGATGATGAAAACATTTTTAAATGGACTGTTGCGATTTTTGGCCCTCCAGGAACGCTATATCAGGTTTGTCTTATGATACTAATAATGCTGAACATTATTTTCTAAGTAAGGAACCATCTATAAATTACGTTTTTTGAGGGAGAGAGGTCTCCAAAAATCTAACGGTTTTGCCAAATTTGTTTAAAATTAAAATTTTTACGTTGAAACAGTCAATAAATCTAGCGATACTTGGGAGTGGATTACGAAAAAATTATGCAAATATAATTTATGGATGACCCCAGAATACAACTGACAAAAAGTGGGTCAGAAATTTATGTATATTGATCATTTTTATCAAAAATTATTTTAAAAAGATGAAATTTTTTCCCATAAAATGACCTTTTTTAGCGTAATTTCTAACGAGGAATTCAAAAACGTACTCCCGAAGCGTAAAAAAAACTTCCCTGACACTATTTTGAAAAGTTCATATAACTTGAAAATGTTATAACGCGATTCTTGTTCGTTTTTTTATAACATAAGAGAAACGATCTGTGTTTCTACTTGTACAAACATGTACAAAGAAAAGTATAAAAGCCTAAAAAACAACAGCAAATACCGTTCGTTGAATAACTACAAGAAACAATCATGATGGATATTAAGTGCATTGACGTTCGCTTATCCCAGCGGCCCTCTTTAGGGCCACATTTTGCACAAGAATCACATATCAGGAGTTCCAAGTCTGCTAATTTTTCAGAAAAGTGCTGAGTTTGAGATGCCAAATCTGGCAAAATCTGATCTTTCAGTGTCAAATTTGATTTTTGAGATGCGAAAATTTGTCAAATTTATAAGAAATATAATGGAAAGTTAGCATTTTGCTGATTTTTACTCTTAAAATTTGATTTTTGAAGTCATTTTTTTAAATTTTGAACAAATTTACTTGGCATCTCTGTGTTATACTATTAAAATTTGCTTGAAACAATGTCAAGGAAATGTTTTTACGCGTCGGTATTGCGTTTTTTGGATTCCTCGTTAAAAATTACGCTAAAGGGTTATTTTTTGGAAAAAATTTTTAAATTTTTTCACGTTATTAAAGCTCCAGACTTGAATAACCCCTAGTTTTTAGGGAGGCTATTTTAAAGCAATGTTAAAATTCCCAACCAATTATCCATATTCACCGCCAACGATGAGGTTTCTAAGCAAAGTCTGGCATCCCAATGTTTATGAGGTTAGTTTATGCAAATTTTCTCAAATTTTTAATTACTTTTTTTAGAATGGCGATTTGTGCATTTCTATTTTACGTAAGTTTTACCATGATATTTGGATTTTCAACTCATATTTGACAATTTAATTGTATTTATCTCAGTGACGTAGCAAGGGAGGAGCAGTGGGGGCGATTGTACATTCCCGTTTGGGAAAAAATTCTGTAAAAAAAATAATTTTTTCGAGGGGCCGCCAAATCTTAATAGTATTTTTTTTCATACTAATACACTTATTGTAACAAGTATAATTTGATTTTAACTCAAATTTTTAGATCCACCAGTAGACGATCCGCATAGTGGTGAACTGCCATCCGAACGTTGGAATCCAACTCAATCTGTGCGGACAATTTTATTGTCGGTGATATCGCTGCTAAACGAGCCGAATACATCGTCGCCTGCAAATGTCGATGCATCCGTTATGTACAGGAAATGGAAAGATAGTAATGGAGCCGATGATGAATATGCTAAGATTGTAAAGTAGGTGTAATTTTTTATAATAGTGAGTGGCTCTAGGAATTTTAAAATGGAAATTGCACAACGAAAACGGATTTTAATATTACTTTAAATATTTTCAATTTCAAATAACCAAAATCTAATTCCAAATTAGAGAATTTTTATGTTATTTTCGATTCATCGAGTCGGATAAAATTCTGTAATTACTTTTTAGGAAAATGTTAAACTTATTAAAAAATTTAGTTTTATAATTATTTTTCTTTTCGAAAATCTTAGAGCCAATTGAATTATGTATTTTTTAATTTAATCTCTTATGCTCTTTTGAAAATCATACGTTTTTTTAAAGAAAACAAGTGGAGCAAACGAAGGCGGACGCGACAAAAGACGGCGTAGTGGTACCAGAAACGGTTGAGGAATATTGTATTAAACAAGCGCCCAAAGTACATGACGAGGCTGTCGATATGATTGATCTCGATGACGATTTTTATGATTACGGGGCTGATGATTCAGGTAAGCATCAAATATCCAATTTTGAGGCAAGTATATGTTTTTTATTTGAACCATTATCTGTGTTATGGATTCTTTATAGAATGCTATCTTTTTCAAAATTTATTTTTAATGTTGCACAGACCTAAAATATTGGATCGTTTGGAAAATAACCAACTTTGCAGATTCAATCGTATCATTATAAAAATTACTTCTCTGAGGATTTTTCTATGTGGGAATTGATTACGCACATTGCCGAAGCGTGAAATGGTATGTGTATTGAAACGAAAACCTGAATTTGAATTCCTGGAGGAATTTTTGAAAAATTTCATTGCCAATCTATAGAGCGCATCGAAAAACAATAGTACCTCAATTTTCGTGAAAAATATATTCTTTATTTTTGAGGAAATATAGTTTAAAGTCGGCATAAATTTTGGTCAATTTATGCAAATTTTGATCATTTTTATCAAACTTTGAACTTTAGTCTCTTTAAAAACGAAGAATTTGTTTTACACAAAAATTGGGATACTACCGTTTTTCGATGCGCTCTGTCGAGTAGTGGTGGAATTTTTCAAAAATTCCTTTAGAAATTCAGGTTTTTGTTTTAATACACAGACCATTTCACATTTCGGCATGTGCGCAATCGATTTTCCGCATAGAAAAGCCCCGGAGAAGTCATATGTATAACGATACGATCGAATTTGCAAAAGCCGGTTATGTTCCGAACGATCCAATACAATTGAAAACAATTACGTATCCATAGCATGGTACGGCCGCACACCCACCCGGTCTACGCCGAAAAAACAAAGGGTTGATGTGGCAAAAATTTTTCGTATTTTTTGTGACTCTTCTAAAGATAACGATTTTTGGCCTCTCAAAATTTCACTTTTTGGTCTCCAGCTTTTATGTCGAATTGTATGTTCAAATTTTTTGACCGACCACACTCCTTCTTCCTCTCTTACTTCATGGGATCTGGGTACACCACTGGTTAAAAATCTACAAATTAATACTTTTAGGTGGCGAAGACGATTATGAAGAGAGTGATGAGGATAGCGGGCAAGGTGAAAATTAAGCATGGATAACTCAAGAAATACCGGCGATGCAACTACAAAAAACTCAAAGAACCTTACTCATATTTTGGCTGATATTTGGTTGAACTAGTGTCTTTTCATATTTAAATTTTATTTAACAAAAAATTGTACAGGGTGGCGCAAAAAAGTTTCATTTTATCATGTTTGTGCTGCTGGTTAAAGAGGTACTGCTGCTAAAATGGAACTTTTTTGTACCACTCTGTACTTGACACTATATAACATTATCTTTATTTCTGGCTATTTTTTGACTATGTAACATTAATCGAGGCCCTAAAACGGAGATTATAATGAATTTACGTGAAAAATACGGAAATTTTATCGAAAACCTCGATATTCTCGTTACCTCATCTTTTATTTTGTTGATTTTTGTGTAAATCCCCCTCCCCTTGTACATGTATGTTGTAAATGGCACTAGGAAAATTCCTTTAAACTGAAAATTGCTTTATGAGGACAATTTTTTTACATGGATATATTAAAGTAAAGTTGTAGATTCTTTTTAACAAATGTAGAAAAATGTTTTCATTACTCTAGGACGAACGATTGGTCATGAAGCATAAAATTTTATTGGTCAAGAAGCAAAAAATCAATAAAATTGTATGCTTTATAATCAATCGTTTTAGTAAACACGATTTTATTGAGAATCAGGTAAAGTTACATTTTTCAACTTTTTTTGACATGTTTGAACGCAGCTTTAACCATATAAAAATTATCTATGTAGAAAAATTGTTCTCATGGGTCAATTGTCCGCTTGGAAGAATTGTCCTAGTGCCGTTGTAAATGATATGAATTGTAAATGATATGAAAAATACCGGTATCGGCCATCGTTTCTTTCCGTCATCAATCAATTTTTTAAGTTAGAAATAGTTTTTGAAAGTTATTTAAAATCTGAATTCTCTGGCTAACTCTTCTTTAAAAATCTTAAGATGCTTTTTCTAACTTAACTTTTATAATTATTTAATGACGAGTTCAATTATACTAACTTATTTATGCTATTGAATATAAGAATTCATTTCAATACACATGCCATATTTAATTTCATGTCAAATATACTGGGAGCCGATTTATCCGAGCGGCACTCCCGCACGACGCTCCCATTTGGTATATAATTTTGTAAAAAGTTTTCCGATTTCGGTTATTTTACGTATACGTAAAATACCCCTCTGTTAAAAATTGACCGATTCGAGCCCTTACTGTGGTCAAAATTTCTTTCGGATTCGTTTCCTCATATCTGAAAACCCCGAGTACAACAAAGCAGCCGATTTGGAGAACTTTTTGAAAAATCGATTTTTGCACCTTTTCCCCATGGGGTAAAAAGTGAAAAAATTTTGTTGTCTCCGATTTTGGTGTCAATCGTCTTTTCTCATCGCTCTCTACAACTTTTGCAATGAGTTTAAATCTAACGTTCCCGAGATTGTTCATTCAGACAGACAAACACACATTACACGTTTAATGTAGCAGGATATTGAAAATTACCGGCCCTTAAAGGAGGGTAACCTTTACAGCCAGATCCCCGAAAAAATTTTTAGAAAAGACATTTCTAGGGTAATTTTGATGCGAGAAATCGATTATGCGCACTTCTGAAGCTTTAAAATGCTTCTCTGAAATTCATTTTGAAAATATGGTCATCGAGAAGATAGTTTTTAGATTTTACTGTGCTAAAAACAAAAAATTTTTACGAATGAAAGTCAGGAAAGCATGTTCAAGCTTCGGAAGTGCATAATCAATTTTTTGCATCAAAATTACCCTAGAAGGGTCTTTTCTATAAAAATCTGCAGAAAAATTGTTTTTTGGTGATCTTGCTGTGAATGTTATCTCCTTTAATTAAACCATCTTGTATTTTTATATTTGTACAGTATATAAATAAATGGATTCCATTTTAAAGTTTATTTCATCATGAATTGTTAGTTAACAATTAGTTCAATCTCTTTCAACTGGTTGATTATGAAAATTAATGGCTCAAGATATTAATCCGATGAGTAAGCGACAAAATCCTAGCGAATTTCTAAAGCAGATTGTTGGAAAGCCTGTTGTGGTTAAGCTCAATTCTGGTGTTGACTATAGAGGTACAGAATAATGCTGCAGCATTTTCTCCAGAGTCAACTTCTCGTTTTCAGGAATCCTATCTTGTTTGGATGGTTTTATGAATATTGCCTTGGAGCAAACTGAAGAGTACCAAAATGGACAGTTGAAGAACAAATATGGAGATGCGTTTATCCGAGGAAATAATGGTAATTATGAAATTTTAAGCTTGTATAAAATTATATTTTCAGTTCTGTATATCAGCACTCAGAAGAGATAATGCTGCTATTCGAAGAAAGATGAAGTTTTCTATTGATCTCATTTTTTATGTGTAGCACTGTCCGGGAGACGCATTCCAAAGTTCCAAATGTGAAATAGAAAGTGGGGTTAGCCAGTAGGAATGCGTAGGAGAATAAAAAATAATTTTTATTCTAGCGATGTTTTACGTCTTTTTCAAGCTTATATCGGTTTTTTAATAACTAGAATAAAAATTATTTCTTATTCTCCTACGCATTCCTACTGGTTAATCACTTTCTATTTCACATTTGGATCTCATTTTTGTTAAGTTTTACAAATAAAAAGTTAATTTGTATTCACTGACTTGTTTAATATTTATAAAAAGTGAACATTTTAAATTTTTTGAAGGATCCGTTATGTTAAAATTTTAGGAGCTAGTTCACTTTTTTGGAGGCACTTATGTTCAAAAGTCGAAAGTTTTTTTCTTTTTTAAAACCAGTCGAAAACTTCCTAAAGCATTTTTGTTTTATTAAAAAAAGAATTATGCTGTCAGCCTTCCGGGAGCATACTTTTTGAGCCTATTCCCACCTAGTTTCGACGCAGCCCTGGGGTGGATATTTCACAACGAATATAAATCGCAATAAAAGTTGCTTGAATTTCTATAAAATCTTGGTATAAAGCGATTTATTGAACACTACAAAATTCTACTGTATTATAATATTTGTTGTGAAATGTTATATAGCCGTTCTTATGTCAATGCCCTGGGAAGTTCATAAACTCAAACTTGATACTTTTATGAAGCTTTAACTCTAAAAATTTCGGGTCGAAAAAACATGAAAAAATTCCCAAAATTCCGGTTTTTTTATACACCCTGTAATAACATTTATGCTAATTTTGGTCACAGATGACGATATTGTTCTTGAATGCGGATCACCTTTCTTTACTGTTTCGTAATCATGAAAGTCTCTACTTTAAAATCTACATAACAATTATAAGGACCCAATAATAATGGTTATTCATCGGAAGATATTTTTTCATAATAACCATTCATCCCTATTGAAGGCTATGAGTTTTTGTCAGCACTTTTTTCTCTTTGTTAGGCTGTTGCCATGCTTTTGCATAAAATCGTGTCTCGTCTTTGTGGTTGGAGATTTTAAAACATTCTAGTTTCTATTTACATTTTGGGTTAGTTGTTCTGGTGTGATTTTGGAGACTTCAACCGGATTCATATTCAAAAATTTTTTGAAGACTTATTTCTTTAATCAAAATGACGGGATCCGAAAATGAAAAATGTATCTGTGAGCTTTGTGAATGCGGGTAAAGATATTTGATTATAATATTAAAAATTTTACAATACGAAATTAAATAAAAGAAAACTTGTACTATTTTAACCATGTCTAAAGCCCATTTAAATTCGAAATGCAAAAAAACTTTCTTCAAAGTTGGTAAGAAGTGATCCCGTCCGGTTCGATCCCACTAGAGCGAAAATTTCGAAAAAACTTTCCTTACAAAGAATGGAGTAAAAATTTTTTGCTGTTTTTAAGAAAATCCATTGTTTCATTGTTTGTAAGAAAAGTTTTTTGCAGATCAAATTTTCGCCCTAGTGAGATTGAACCTGCGGGCCCAACGTTGCTTAACTTGTCAGATCGGAAGGGCGGCTTTCTTATCCACTTCACTACGTGCCAACATTTTTCGTAAAGCTAGCCATGAAAAACGTTATACGCGGCATAGTCCTTTAACACCGACACCCATGTTGCGTCGTAACCCTTGGTTTCTGTTAGCGAGTTTTCATAGGCCCATGTTTATAAATTTTTCCTTATTCGCCTACAAACTTCTTTCAGAAATCACAAATGTCCTCATCAAGAAGGTCGTCTAATCGGATTAGATGATGTAAATAATGGTAAAACTACTGAATATCGTGATCGATTTTTTGAGAAGCAAGCCGAGCGTACCAAATCAATTAAGCCAAAACAGTCGAATTTGGCAAATGAAGGAGCTCTTCAAACCGAAACTACCCATTTTGGTTAGTTTTCAAACAAGCATTCGGTTGTTTTTCAATCTTTATATTTCCCACAATGCCCATATTTAGGGTGTCCAAGTCCTCTAAGGATGAACGCTAGCAGTCTCGAAAAAATTGAAAAATATTTTGAGGCGCCATTCGTCTCAAAATTCAACTAGCCGTCTCGAAACGAGTTGAATGTGTCTGAACATTGACACGAAAACTCTGAATTTTAAATTTTTTTAAAATAAGCTTAATTATTAGGTTTATTTAAAAAAGAAAGACGGCATTTTTTATAACCAGCCAAGAAGACTAAAATGACACCAAAATTATCAAATTTGAAAATGGTTTTGGGTTATTGAAACGAAAACCCTGAATCAGAGTTTTCGTTTCAATAACCCAAGACAATTGTCCAATTGGATCATTTTTGTGTCGTTTTGTTCGTCTCGTCTCTTTATAAAGAATGCCGTCTTTTCTTTTTAAATAAACCTAATAATTAAACATATTTAAAAATTTTAAATTCAGGGTTTCGTGTCAATGTTCAGACACATTCAATCTATTTCGAGATAGCGTCTCGAAATAGTTGAATTTCGCATTTTTATGACTTTTCGCTTCAATACACAGGCCTTTCCTGAATCAGGGAAGCGTTTTTTCGCTTTGAAAATGTCAAATTCAGATTCTCTCGAAATAGTTCTAGCGCTTCAAATTGCGTTTCGAGAACAGCTAGGGTTCATCCTAAACAGAAATATCGCTTTTTTGCGATACACTACTCATATTTTTAAAAGCTACAAATGATGAAATTTTGAAGAAAAAAATTTTAAAGAAAAGGTATAGTTTCTGTTTGGTTGCTTGGTACCACTAAAAATATACGAATAATTAATGAAATACACACAACCAATTGAAATGTATTGACTTTTTAGCTGACTACAAACCATGGGAAAGTCAAAAAGGAGAGAGGATTCGTCCAAGATCAACTTATCAGGTTAAAAAGGACCAGTCCACTCGGAAAAAACTCTATGTAAAAATGATATATTCGGAAAGTTTATGAAAAATGGAGTATTTTTTGTTTTTACGCCAACCTCTGAATCGTTGTAGTTTTGGAGAAAATTGCGTTTGAAATTTGAATTTGCGTTCATATTTTCGTTGTAATACACAAACTTTTTTGAATTTTTTGCGGAAAAATCAATTTTTGCATTGATTTTTTAAATTTTCATAAAATGAACATTGTAGCAATTTTTTATAGCTAAATGAGACGAACAAAATGACACCAAAATTATCGAATTTGAAAATTGTTTTGGGTTATTGAAACGAAAATTCTGATTCATGTTTTTGTTTCAATAACCTAAAACAACGTTCAAATTGGATAATTTTTATCTCATTTTGTTCGTCTCATCTAGCTATACAAATTGCTACAATATTCATTTTATGAAAGTTTAAAAAATCGATTTAAAAATTCACAAAAGTTCTTGTATTACAACGAAAACATGAACGCAAATTTCAAACACAATTCTCTCGAAAACTACAACGATTCAGAACATGCTGTAAAAACAAAAAAATGCTCCACTTGCCATGAATTTTTCGAATATATATTTTTACATAGAGTTTTTTCCGAGTGAACTCTTTCATCCCAAAAATTTCATTTTGTGAGTTTTAGCCACCGGTTGGATCGTTTGATGGAGTCACAACACATTTGGCTGATTATACTAGGAAACAAGCTGATGTGCAAAAAGCTGTTAAACCCCAATCTGCTCAGCTGCGAAATACTGGGGCTTTTGATGAAACGACCACCCACCGCACTGATTTTTTCGCTAAACAAGTATTTTTTACAATTTTCTGTATTCCAAATTATATTACAAGGTGTCCCAGAATAAACCGGGTACCCCAATTTTATTTGAAATTTTTTAAATTATGACATTTCTAGGGTAAATTTTATGCGAAAAATCGATTGGAATAGGTTTCGAAGCGTTAAAATGCTTTCTTGATCCTGATTCAGGGAAAAAATGTCGTGTATTGAAGCGAAAATCGAAAAATTTCTACAAATAATAGGTTCAATCATAAATGACTTTTTTATGTGTGAAATAATTGTCTTAAAAAAGCTGTTAAACCCCAATCTGCTTATATTTTTGCTTCAACATATCAAATTCTCCCCTGAATCAAGATC
Source organism: Acrobeloides obliquus (assembly GCA_034698545.1). Lineage (NCBI taxonomy): Eukaryota > Metazoa > Nematoda > Chromadorea > Rhabditida > Cephalobidae > Acrobeloides > Acrobeloides obliquus. Next base: position 9,691 of record JAQGBS010003246.1, read on the forward strand.
AAGAAAACGTATTCATGATCCAGAATTATTCGCAATCGATTCCTCGCATAAAATTACCTCGGAGGAGGGTCTGTTTAAAAATCTAAAATTTTCGATTTTTGCTTCAATACACGACCTCCATTCCCTGAATCAGGGTCAATGAAGCATTTTCACACTTCGAAACCTATTCCAATCGATCTTTCGCATAAAATTTATCCTAGAAATGCCATTTTTTAATTTAAAAAATTTTTACCTGGCCATGGTTTGAACTCCCCCTTTCAGAGTAACACAAAATAAACTTTCAATGGCGCGCTCTCCAGCGGTTGAAACTGAACGATTTCTGAAGATTTTTGGAAAATTGTAATTTTAGGCGAATAGATCCCAACCAATCAGACCAGCTTCAACTTTGTATAAAACCGATGCTCCTCTCGATGATACTACTGTACACAGACAAGATTATAAAATGTTTGAATCACAGCGACAAAAACCACTGCGACCGAAAACTAGCCGGCACTTAGTTGATGTACCGTTTGATGTAAATTTTATTTTTTTTGCTCAACTCTGTTTTTAAATTCTGGAGCTACTACTACACAATAGGGGGCCACTCACATGAAAATTTTTCTGGAAATGACCCCTCTAGGGGTAAAAACATGCGGGGGATCCGAATTTGACATTTCCGAAACGAAAAAACGCTTCCCTGATTCAGGGAAGGCATATTGTGTATTGACACGAAAAGTCGCAAAAACGCGATGTTTGTCTAAAAACGATCCCTTTTGGAGGTAAAAATGTGCGGAGAAAAAATATGACTTTTGGGCGCGAGATCGAACCACCACCCTAGAGTGAATGCCGCACCCATTAGCCACTCGGCCATGGGTCAACCCTTTGTTATAAAATCACAAAATTTTGGCACATAAATTTCAAGAAAAATAATGATAGGCAGAAATTTTTTTTAGAGTGTAGTGTCAAAAATGAAATTCGCGTTTTTTAAATTTCGATTCCAAGTGGGATCGAACCCGCACACGCGCCCAACGTTGCTTAACTTGCCAGATCGGACGGTTAACACACTGTAACACGCGAACTTTTTGACCAAAACAACACACAAGCTGTTTGACCTTAGTTTACTTGGATGAACGGACTATACCCTTTTTAGGCGACAACAGAGCATCGTGCTAATTTCGAACAGAAGAATGTTGAATTGAGCCGTAGTTTTCGTCCAAAAAACGAATATCGTCCCAGTAGTGAACCCTTGGATGCTTCGACCACTTACAAAGTTGGATACATTCCAAAACAAGGTGATTTTTCAAAATTTTTCCAAAAATGCCATTTTAAAGGATCAGTCCACTCGGAAAAACACTATGACAAAGTTGGAGCTCTTCCCCTGAGGAGACGCAATCAACAGGATTCCAAAAACTGATACTTTTTGAAGTAATTTTATGGGAAAATATCATCTAAAGGCTTAGGCTTAAGCCTAGGCTTAGGCCTAGTCTTAGGCCTAAGCCCAAGCCTAAGGTAAAGCCTAAGCTTAAGCCTAAGATTAAGTCTAAGCCAAGGCTTAAGCCTAGGGCTAAGCCTAAGCCTAAATCTAGGCTTAAGCCTTTAGAAGATATTTTTTCATAAAATTACTTCAAAAAGTATCAGTTTTTGGAATCCTGTTGATTGCGTTTCCTCAGAGGGAAGAGCTACAAAAAGGTTTCGAAAAGTTCATGAAAAATGGAGCATTTTTTGTTTTTACGGCATATTCTAAATCGTTGTAGTTTTTGAGGAAATTGTATTTCAAATTTGAATTTGTGCTCATGTTTTCGTTGTAATACACAAACTTTTTTGAATTTTTTACACTAAAATCGTAAATTTCAATGCTATTTTTACGAAACGTAATGAATCATTGTAATTTTTGAGAAAATTGCGTTTGAAGTTGGTGATTTTTGAAATTTTGTGTATTACAACGAAAACATGAAAATTTGTCCCTGAATCAATACATGTCGTTAAAACAAAAAATGCTCCATTTTTCATGAACTTTCCGAATAAATAACTTTCATAGTGTTTTTTTCCGAGTGGACTGGTCCTTTAAGTCGAAAAAGCGTCTCCCATTCGTCCAAAACAAGAGCTTTTCCAATCCACCGATCCCTTCAATTCCAACACA
>JAQGBS010003247.1:0-11809 GCA_034698545.1 Acrobeloides obliquus
TAGTTGATTTTTTGTATTCAGGGGTTTTTCGATATGGGGAACTCGAATATGAACGAATTTTTTGTTTTTGATCACGGGAAAGTGGAAAAAATCGACCGTTGTAAAAGTTCTGTTGTGGAAGTTCCGTTGTGAAAGTTCCTAGAGCCGTTGTTTTCATGATAAGAAAATCCGTCTTTGATACGGATTTTTTCAGTAGTATAAGTGATATTGTAGAATCCAAAAAAATATTTTCATGATCCCCCAGAAGATTTTTACACAGAAAAAAGTATTTTATTCACTACGGTAGATCCAATTCTTTTACACGTTGTGACAAAAATAAATAGGTCGATTTTATGATAGTAATATCGGTAGTTTATACAATTTTTGTGTCCAAAAAACTAATTCGTGATAATATTCTTCGAATATTCGGTTTCAACCGCCAAAATGACATTTTTATGTTGATGTTCACTCATCATTCTGATAGCTTGTCTAATCTAATTTATTGGGTTGTTCAATAAGTCCTTGTGGTTCCAAAAAATGCTCTAATTCCATCATTTTCATCCGTTTTTGATGAAATTTTTTTTCAGTAGTGGGGAAGAATGTATGCTGAATACGATTCAATCGGTCTTTTTGAGCCAAAAGTATTGTTTATTAGCTACATCATCAAACAAGGTAGCTAGTGGGTTAGCGAGAGCAAGACTGAAATGCCTTTGGCCGTTCGACCCAGTTAGGCTCTCGTGCGTTCACCACTGCAATATTACAACATAACAATGTTCCTGGGCCACACACCCCCTCTTCATTTATTGTTGGTCTCCAACAATCTTACTATCGGATGGAACAATTAGTCGATCTCAGGAATTGCATCCAATAGTTGTTGGAAGAGTCTCAATGGTAAACATGAGACTAACGAGGAAAGTTCTATCTTTTGTAGATTTTACGTTACCAGAAATCTCGCCATGGCTAGAGAAGCCGACCGTCTGATCTAGCAAGTTAAGCAACATTGAGACCGCCAAGTTCGATCCCACTAGGGTAAAACTTTTTGATTTTCAAGATTTTTTTTGATATTCAATGAGAAAAAAATTTTGCTCTTTGAATATCAAAAAAAATCTTGAAAATCAATATTTTTATCATAGCGGGATCGAAACAGCGGCCTCAAAGTTGCTTAACTTGCCAGATCGGACGGTCGGCTTCTCTAGCCATTACATGCGCACCCCGCTTTTTGGAATCTCGCCGTAAAACAGAGTTTATCAACTTTCATTCCACTAAAAACAAAAAGCACAAGGCAAAACAAAAATAAACAATTGTATAAAAGTGTTTGAAAAAGCGAACCGGAAATTTTTAACACTACATTCCAACAAATTGGAGAGCTAGCGCAGTCGCAAAGTATAAATTTATTTCATAAAATACAGGAAATAACAGTCCAATAAATTTTTATTTTTTTAAATATTAAAAAAATTGTTAAATTTTCTTTTTTCGGTTAAACTTATCGACATTTTGAATTTTTGACTTGAAATTTGAAACTTTATATTGCAACTTCGTCCAATATTCTGCCTTTACATATTGACTCTTTGACGGCATCTCACAAAAAACACCTCCATTTTCTGTCTTTGGTGCCATGGTAAAGAAGCCCAAATCATCAGCAGCATAACACACTAATCCAGCGTAAGTATTACCTACAACTTCTGGTTCCGCCCAATATGTATAATCAAGTGGAGTTCCATCCAACCATTGCCAATTGTTGTCACCATTCGGACTAACCAAGCCAATAAATCCACCGCAAGGTGGGTTGGCGGTATTATAAACTTGTTGCATATACAAATTTGCTTGACCTAAAATATGGATCATAATGGTAAAGTCGGTAGCACCGTAATTTTTTCATCTTTAAATGCAATTACGAGATCCAGTGACCTATTGCTGAACTCGGAAAATGGAAAACGGAAAATTTTTTTACATGTATTTTTTGGAAAATTTTCCATTTTTTAAACAAAATTTTCGTTTTCCATTTCTCGAGTTCAGTAACAGGCAGATTTCCCCCTCCCCATTCCCTTCATTTTTTAAATATATTTTTTTAAAACTTTTTTTTAATTTTAATTTTATAAATATTTTTAAACTTTTTCACGCCACATTTTTGCTCATCATTTTTACACCAAATCCTACTACTACAAACGTGTAATGCCTGTTTGTCCAGACGACCTCGGGAACGCTTGATTTAAACCCTTACCGCAAAAAAAGTAGGCTTACCGGCAAGAATTGCTGCTACTCCAAATTGATGGAAAGATGCTAATTGACCACCGGCATTATTACAAAACTGCACCGAATCATTAAACGTGAAACTCTGTTCATTTTCAAAGTACTAAAAAGTATAGCACTAGGTCATTCCTTACCGTTACATACGATCCTTACCGGTCATTTCTTACCCGGCCATTCTGCATTTTTTTCACAAAAAGTGATGTTCTACAAAGTTGTTTGTCGTGATCTCAATGGCAACTTTATAGAACATCACTTTTCATGAAAATATTTCTGTGATGGAGAAACTGGCTACAGACCGGTAAGGAATGTCCGTGTAAGGATCGACCGTAAGGAATGGCCTAGTGCCAAGTGTCAAATCTGATTTTTGAGATGCGAAATTTTGTCAAATTTATTAGAAATATAATGGAAAATTAGCATCTTGCTGATTTTTGCTCCTAAAATCAGCAAGATGCTAATTTTCCTAAAATCTGATTTTTGAAGTCAAATTTGCTGATTAAAAAAAATGTTCTTGTCATCCCTGGGAAACAAGTTCAAAAATGCGGTGGTGCAGGATTGCGCTACATCAACGATTTGGCAAAAATGTGGCGCGGGTCAATAAATGTGTCAAAGAAGTGGAGCGCTCTGGTCGGCGCTAGAAAAGTTGTGGTCAAAGATGAGGCGCTCTGGTCAGCGCAGTCAAGTAGTTGCCGGGGTGGTCAAAGAACAATAGTCCCAGAAGGTGCTATGCGAAAAGAACAGGACTTCAATTATAAGCCTCTACGGAATTATTTTTCAGCTATAACGACAAGGAAACGAACGTCAAAAAGGAGAGTGTCTTCTTCGAGATTCCAATCTACAACCACTGTGTCCCATGGGCAGAAAAATCTAGGCTGTTTTAGTTATTGGGGAGGAAGAGGAGTTTTTACAATTGTGGCTTTTGTACGGGTAAGATAGGGCCTAGGGAAGAAGGCGCAAGAGAGGAAAAGCCGTTTTGCCGTCGATCGTTGTGCTTTTTGTCAGAGATCGGAAAAGGTTTAAGCCTTTAGAGGATATTTTTCCATAAAATTACTTCAAAAAAGTATCAGTTTTTGGAATCCTTTTGATTGCATCTCCCCAGGGGGAAGAGCTCCAAAATTTTTCCTAATGACCCCCTTATGTTTTGCTAAGCCAATTTGCAAAAGTAGTACGCCCACCCCACAGTAAAAAATTATTTAGCAACACTACCCCTTCACTACATCCCCATCCGCTTAAGTTATATTCTTACCCTATAACATTTTCCTTCTTGTTGAATAAAAATCCAATCATCAGGGCAAGACTTAATCTGTGGCTGGCCATTTTGATTCTCATATATTTCACAAACAAAAGGATAAGTGTTAGAACATGTTTGAGCAGTCCAATCGTAAGTATAAGGATTGGTGCTCAAGCATAGTGAATTTGAAAATTGGGGTTGGGCTATAAAAAAATTATTTTAAAAAAAGATCTAACTTACTTCCCCAATTAGTAAAATTAAAATTCTTCAAATCACTCCAACTCCACTGCCCATCCACATACATAGTTGTACCTCCCAGCCAAACACTTGGATACCCACCAAGTTGTTGGGCTATATACTTATTCGTATATGCATCTTGTACCGAAGCCAAGTGTCCACCTTGTTGATTACAATAATATTCAGCATGGAGCCAAGTCATTCTGGTGTATGAGGTTAGATAGCACAAGCCGGGTATCATGCCTTGGAAGGTACCAGTGGGACACTCGGCAAATGTGCTCGGGAAGGTCAAGAGAAGAAGAGCCACCAAGAAAAGCATCTTTACAATGATGAATTTTTGACTTTCGAATTATGCATTATATATAAATTAAATATGACGTTTGAAGTTAGATAAGAGGTACGAAAGTACGAGATACTCCTTAAAAATGAGACACTCCTTAGGATAATAGGTAATTAAGGTGTGTCAAACAGAGAGAGAGAGAGCCACTCCTTAGAAATGACAAATTCTTTAAAAAATTTGGATAATAGGTAATTGAGGTGTGCCAAACAATTCTCAAAAAATATATATCGAAGCAAAAAATCTTTTTTTTGCTGACACCCTCTAGTTGTCCGCCAGGAATGGAGGACGGGGGAACTTTTCTGATAAAAGTCATTTTTGAAAAATAATTTTTTCGAAAATCGGAAAAACGTCATTTTTAATTGCCAACTAGCGCGCTTAGCCTAAATGGGGCGCGCCATTTACAGCAATGTTTCATATGTACTGCCCGGTCATATTGCATCCAGGGGGTCATGGGCCGGTGCCTCGGCCCGGTTCCCTGCCCATGGACCCGGATTTTTACGACCCTAAAAATTGAGATGAGCCGGGGTCGCGATTTTTTACGGCCCAGTCCGAGCCGTTTTTGGTTGCTCAAAATTCCATTGCCATACGATGCATCGGGTTTAAAAACGGTAGATCCTAAAAAATCATACAGATTCTCGCCAAACTGGGGGAAATAACTATTTTAAATTTAAATTTTTTGAAAAAAATCCGAACTTTTAGGTATAGTAAATTTATTGTACCAAACAGACGTCACCTGTCCAAATAAGAGGCACATAATAAGTAAAGTCCTATTTTAACAATTTAGCTTATTTTATTTTATCACAGGTTTTCCTCTGCCCTTCTTATCACATTACTCCTGGCCAATTCTGCATAGAGATTAGGCAATCGGACGATAGCTTTGAATCTGTTGATATCCCATAGTTCGACCACGTCCTTCGGCAAGCTATTCCAAATGCTTTTGGAAACGTTGAAGGAGCTGAGCGTCATTTTGAGAGTTGTGACAGGCATGGCGAGCTCCAGTCCATTTACTTTTCGAGAGCTTCGGCAGAGAGAGGGGTTAACGTGGGATATGGCGTTGTCTGGCATCTGGTTTCGTTCTTTCACGTGCTTGAAAATCAGGATGGCTCTTCGTTCCATAGCAATATGGCTAATGGGTTTCCAGTTCAGACGCTGCAGCAGTGTTTCATAGCTGGTGGATTGGTTAAAATCGTTCGTAGCGAGCCGAGCTGCAAACTTCTTGACGGATCCTATTTTTTCTCTCACACAATTTATTTTTTTTCACATAATTTATTTTTTTTCTCACATAATTTATTTTACCCCCATAAAGGTCTTTTTTTTTAAATTGAGAAAAAATGACCTCAAAAATTGGCAAAATTCGCGTTTTTTTGCCACACCCTGTAAATATTGGGTTGTAGAATAAGTTTTTGCCGCTCAAAAAATACATCTAAAATCGGCATTTTTCGCTCGTTTTCGATGAAATTTTTTTTTCAGTAGTAAGCAAGAATGTATGACGAATTCGATCCAATCGTCTTTTTGAGCGTAATTCATGTTTTCGTGTCAATACTCAAACTTTTTAAAAAATTTGGCTCTCAAAGATGTATCCTTATTTTAAACTATTGATATGGCTATATAAGTCAATTTTTAATGAAATTTTCGACCTTCCTAGGGGTTTTTTAGGCGCTGAACACGAATCCGCAGTTATTTTTTGTCCTAGACCTCAGGAATATGGTCAAAAAATGATTTACAAAGAGGTATCCCATACAAGGTGAAACCCCGTTTTTGGGGTTTTAATCCCTTGTGGGGTACCTTCCCGTGGTCAAAATCAAAAAATTCCTTCGGATTCGAGTTCCCCATGCCGAAAAACAATCCAATATAAAAAATCAGTCAAATTGGAAAGCTTTTTGAAAATTCGATTTTTTTTACCCTTGGGGTAAAAAAACGAATTTTCAAAAAATTTTTGATTTTGACCACGGGAAGGTACCCCACAAGGGATTAAAACCCCAAAAACGGGGTTTCACCTTGTATGGGATACCTCTTTGTAAATCATTTTTTGACCATATTCCTGAGGTCTAGGACAAAAAATAACTGCGGATTCGTGTTCAGCGCCTAAAAAACCCCTAGGAAGGTCGAAAATTTCATTAAAAATTGACTTATATAGCCATATCAATAGTTTAAAATAAGGATACATCTTTGAGAGCCAAATTTTTTAAAAAGTTTGAGTATTGACACGAAAACATGAATTACGCTCAAAAAGACGATTGGATCGAATTCGTCATACATTCTTGCTTACTACTGAAAAAAAAATTTCATCGAAAACGAGCGAAAAATGCCGATTTTAGATGTATTTTTTGAGCGGCAAAAACTTATTCTACAACCCAATATTTACAGGGTGTGGCAAAAAAACGCGAATTTTGCCAATTTTTGAGGTCATTTTTTCTCAATTTAAAAAAAAAGACCTTTATGGGGGTAAAATAAATTATGTGAGAAAAAAAATAAATTATGTGAAAAAAAATAAATTGTGTGAGAGAAAAAATAGGATCCGTCAAGAAGTTTGCAGCTCGGCTCGCTACGAACGATTTTAACCAATCCACCAGCTATGAAACACTGCTGCAGCGTCTGAACTGGAAACCCATTAGCCATATTGCTATGGAACGAAGAGCCATCCTGATTTTCAAGCACGTGAAAGAACGAAACCAGATGCCAGACAACGCCATATCCCACGTTAACCCCTCTCTCTGCCGAAGCTCTCGAAAAGTAAATGGACTGGAGCTCGCCATGCCTGTCACAACTCTCAAAATGACGCTCAGCTCCTTCAACGTTTCCAAAAGCATTTGGAATAGCTTGCCGAAGGACGTGGTCGAACTATGGGATATCAACAGATTCAAAGCTATCGTCCGATTGCCTAATCTCTATGCAGAATTGGCCAGGAGTAATGTGATAAGAAGGGCAGAGGAAAACCTGTGATAAAATAAAATAAGCTAAATTGTTAAAATAGGACTTTACTTATTATGTGCCTCTTATTTGGACAGGTGACGTCTGTTTGGTACAATAAATTTACTATACCTAAAAGTTCGGATTTTTTTCAAAAAATTTAAATTTAAAATAGTTATTTCCCCCAGTTTGGCGAGAATCTGTATGATTTTTTAGGATCTACCGTTTTTAAACCCGATGCATCGTATGGCAATGGAATTTTGAGCAACCAAAAACGGCTCGGACTGGGCCGTAAAAAATCGCGACCCCGGCTCATCTCAATTTTTAGGGTCGTAAAAATCCGGGTCCATGGGCAGGGAACCGGGCCGAGGCACCGGCCCATGACCCCCTGGATGCAATATGACCGGGCAGTACATATGAAACATTGCTGTAAATGGCGCGCCCCATTTAGGCTAAGCGCGCTAGTTGGCAATTAAAAATGACGTTTTTCCGATTTTCGAAAAAATTATTTTTCAAAAATGACTTTTATCAGAAAAGTTCCCCCGTCCTCCATTCCTGGCGGACAACTAGAGGGTGTCAGCAAAAAAAAGATTTTTTGCTTCGATATATATTTTTTGAGAATTGTTTGGCACACCTCAATTACCTATTATCCAAATTTTTTAAAGAATTTGTCATTTCTAAGGAGTGGCTCTCTCTCTCTCTGTTTGACACACCTTAATTACCTATTATCCTAAGGAGTGTCTCATTTTTAAGGAGTATCTCGTACTTTCGTACCTCTTATCTAACTTCAAACGTCATATTTAATTTATATATAATGCATAATTCGAAAGTCAAAAATTCATCATTGTAAAGATGCTTTTCTTGGTGGCTCTTCTTCTCTTGACCTTCCCGAGCACATTTGCCGAGTGTCCCACTGGTACCTTCCAAGGCATGATACCCGGCTTGTGCTATCTAACCTCATACACCAGAATGACTTGGCTCCATGCTGAATATTATTGTAATCAACAAGGTGGACACTTGGCTTCGGTACAAGATGCATATACGAATAAGTATATAGCCCAACAACTTGGTGGGTATCCAAGTGTTTGGCTGGGAGGTACAACTATGTATGTGGATGGGCAGTGGAGTTGGAGTGATTTGAAGAATTTTAATTTTACTAATTGGGGAAGTAAGTTAGATCTTTTTTTAAAATAATTTTTTTATAGCCCAACCCCAATTTTCAAATTCACTATGCTTGAGCACCAATCCTTATACTTACGATTGGACTGCTCAAACATGTTCTAACACTTATCCTTTTGTTTGTGAAATATATGAGAATCAAAATGGCCAGCCACAGATTAAGTCTTGCCCTGATGATTGGATTTTTATTCAACAAGAAGGAAAATGTTATAGGGTAAGAATATAACTTAAGCGGATGGGGATGTAGTGAAGGGGTAGTGTTGCTAAATAATTTTTTACTGTGGGGTGGGCGTACTACTTTTGCAAATTGGCTTAGCAAAACATAAGGGGGTCATTAGGAAAAATTTTGGAGCTCTTCCCCCTGGGGAGATGCAATCAAAAGGATTCCAAAAACTGATACTTTTTTGAAGTAATTTTATGGAAAAATATCCTCTAAAGGCTTAAACCTTTTCCGATCTCTGACAAAAAGCACAACGATCGACGGCAAAACGGCTTTTCCTCTCTTGCGCCTTCTTCCCTAGGCCCTATCTTACCCGTACAAAAGCCACAATTGTAAAAACTCCTCTTCCTCCCCAATAACTAAAACAGCCTAGATTTTTCTGCCCATGGGACACAGTGGTTGTAGATTGGAATCTCGAAGAAGACACTCTCCTTTTTGACGTTCGTTTCCTTGTCGTTATAGCTGAAAAATAATTCCGTAGAGGCTTATAATTGAAGTCCTGTTCTTTTCGCATAGCACCTTCTGGGACTATTGTTCTTTGACCACCCCGGCAACTACTTGACTGCGCTGACCAGAGCGCCTCATCTTTGACCACAACTTTTCTAGCGCCGACCAGAGCGCTCCACTTCTTTGACACATTTATTGACCCGCGCCACATTTTTGCCAAATCGTTGATGTAGCGCAATCCTGCACCACCGCATTTTTGAACTTGTTTCCCAGGGATGACAAGAACATTTTTTTTAATCAGCAAATTTGACTTCAAAAATCAGATTTTAGGAAAATTAGCATCTTGCTGATTTTAGGAGCAAAAATCAGCAAGATGCTAATTTTCCATTATATTTCTAATAAATTTGACAAAATTTCGCATCTCAAAAATCAGATTTGACACTTGGCACTAGGCCATTCCTTACGGTCGATCCTTACACGGACATTCCTTACCGGTCTGTAGCCAGTTTCTCCATCACAGAAATATTTTCATGAAAAGTGATGTTCTATAAAGTTGCCATTGAGATCACGACAAACAACTTTGTAGAACATCACTTTTTGTGAAAAAAATGCAGAATGGCCGGGTAAGAAATGACCGGTAAGGATCGTATGTAACGGTAAGGAATGACCTAGTGCTATACTTTTTAGTACTTTGAAAATGAACAGAGTTTCACGTTTAATGATTCGGTGCAGTTTTGTAATAATGCCGGTGGTCAATTAGCATCTTTCCATCAATTTGGAGTAGCAGCAATTCTTGCCGGTAAGCCTACTTTTTTTGCGGTAAGGGTTTAAATCAAGCGTTCCCGAGGTCGTCTGGACAAACAGGCATTACACGTTTGTAGTAGTAGGATTTGGTGTAAAAATGATGAGCAAAAATGTGGCGTGAAAAAGTTTAAAAATATTTATAAAATTAAAATTAAAAAAAAGTTTTAAAAAAATATATTTAAAAAATGAAGGGAATGGGGAGGGGGAAATCTGCCTGTTACTGAACTCGAGAAATGGAAAACGAAAATTTTGTTTAAAAAATGGAAAATTTTCCAAAAAATACATGTAAAAAAATTTTCCGTTTTCCATTTTCCGAGTTCAGCAATAGGTCACTGGATCTCGTAATTGCATTTAAAGATGAAAAAATTACGGTGCTACCGACTTTACCATTATGATCCATATTTTAGGTCAAGCAAATTTGTATATGCAACAAGTTTATAATACCGCCAACCCACCTTGCGGTGGATTTATTGGCTTGGTTAGTCCGAATGGTGACAACAATTGGCAATGGTTGGATGGAACTCCACTTGATTATACATATTGGGCGGAACCAGAAGTTGTAGGTAATACTTACGCTGGATTAGTGTGTTATGCTGCTGATGATTTGGGCTTCTTTACCATGGCACCAAAGACAGAAAATGGAGGTGTTTTTTGTGAGATGCCGTCAAAGAGTCAATATGTAAAGGCAGAATATTGGACGAAGTTGCAATATAAAGTTTCAAATTTCAAGTCAAAAATTCAAAATGTCGATAAGTTTAACCGAAAAAAGAAAATTTAACAATTTTTTTAATATTTAAAAAAATAAAAATTTATTGGACTGTTATTTCCTGTATTTTATGAAATAAATTTATACTTTGCGACTGCGCTAGCTCTCCAATTTGTTGGAATGTAGTGTTAAAAATTTCCGGTTCGCTTTTTCAAACACTTTTATACAATTGTTTATTTTTGTTTTGCCTTGTGCTTTTTGTTTTTAGTGGAATGAAAGTTGATAAACTCTGTTTTACGGCGAGATTCCAAAAAGCGGGGTGCGCATGTAATGGCTAGAGAAGCCGACCGTCCGATCTGGCAAGTTAAGCAACTTTGAGGCCGCTGTTTCGATCCCGCTATGATAAAAATATTGATTTTCAAGATTTTTTTTGATATTCAAAGAGCAAAATTTTTTTCTCATTGAATATCAAAAAAAATCTTGAAAATCAAAAAGTTTTACCCTAGTGGGATCGAACTTGGCGGTCTCAATGTTGCTTAACTTGCTAGATCAGACGGTCGGCTTCTCTAGCCATGGCGAGATTTCTGGTAACGTAAAATCTACAAAAGATAGAACTTTCCTCGTTAGTCTCATGTTTACCATTGAGACTCTTCCAACAACTATTGGATGCAATTCCTGAGATCGACTAATTGTTCCATCCGATAGTAAGATTGTTGGAGACCAACAATAAATGAAGAGGGGGTGTGTGGCCCAGGAACATTGTTATGTTGTAATATTGCAGTGGTGAACGCACGAGAGCCTAACTGGGTCGAACGGCCAAAGGCATTTCAGTCTTGCTCTCGCTAACCCACTAGCTACCTTGTTTGATGATGTAGCTAATAAACAATACTTTTGGCTCAAAAAGACCGATTGAATCGTATTCAGCATACATTCTTCCCCACTACTGAAAAAAAATTTCATCAAAAACGGATGAAAATGATGGAATTAGAGCATTTTTTGGAACCACAAGGACTTATTGAACAACCCAATAAATTAGATTAGACAAGCTATCAGAATGATGAGTGAACATCAACATAAAAATGTCATTTTGGCGGTTGAAACCGAATATTCGAAGAATATTATCACGAATTAGTTTTTTGGACACAAAAATTGTATAAACTACCGATATTACTATCATAAAATCGACCTATTTATTTTTGTCACAACGTGTAAAAGAATTGGATCTACCGTAGTGAATAAAATACTTTTTTCTGTGTAAAAATCTTCTGGGGGATCATGAAAATATTTTTTTGGATTCTACAATATCACTTATACTACTGAAAAAATCCGTATCAAAGACGGATTTTCTTATCATGAAAACAACGGCTCTAGGAACTTTCACAACGGAACTTCCACAACAGAACTTTTACAACGGTCGATTTTTTCCACTTTCCCGTGATCAAAAACAAAAAATTCGTTCATATTCGAGTTCCCCATATCGAAAAACCCCTGAATACAAAAAATCAACTA
>JAQGBS010003248.1:0-11808 GCA_034698545.1 Acrobeloides obliquus
TTTTCAAAAAATCATATCTCCGCGATTTTAAAAGCTTTTTCAATAATTTCTTTTGTAAAAAATCCCTCAGATTCCCAACTTTAAGATTGCCGTTGCTCGGAGAAATCCGTCCTATACTCGGTTTTTTTGAAAATAAGGAAAATTTCAAAAAATCGTAATTTTTTAGTATTTTTGGGCTAAAAAATTGACAATAAAATATTTTTTAATAATTTTTTTGCTAACAAAAATCGGTGACAGTGGCTATCGAATGAGTTATCGGGCGACTGAAATGGACTTAAACTCGATTTTTGGCGAGCTTTTTAAATACGTGAGTAAATTATTGATTGCCCTGTATATTATAGACAAGAAAAAAATTAGTTAACTCTTCAACGGAATGCCCAATAATGCGTTTTACAGTGCTTCGATTTGTCTCATATAATACAGTCCATATTGCCAATGTTAGAAACGTGCTGTTCCAATAATCCTCTAAGATTTAATTTAAAAATGCGATTTTTAAAAATTTTTTGTAATCGGCTGATATTAATTATAAATATAGGACGTCCAAAAAATGCAATTTTTAATTTTTGATCGATTTTTTCAAAAATTTTCAAGTTTTTTAATTTTCACCAAAATAACTCTGTAGGGGTGTTTTCTGGGCGAGAAATCGATTGCGCGCATTGCCGGACCTTGAAAACACTTCCCTGACTCAGCATTTTTCGATTCAGTACACACATCTCGTCCCTGAATCAGGAAAGCATTTTCAAGATCCGGGAATGTGCACAATCGATAGAAACATCCCTATAGGGTTATTTTGGGCAAAATTAAAAAACTTAAAAAAATTTTTTAAAAATCGCCAAAATTTCCTTTTTCTGAAACACTCTGTACATTGCTTTTGCTCCTAAAAAATTTCGAATTTTTGAGCTATTTGTCAAATTTTATACTTGTTTTAAATCTTTGATTATTTAAATATAAAATCTACCGCTGCCTATCCATTGTTTCCAACTTGCACGACTAACATCGTATATTTTACACGTTGATAATGCAAACAGTACAAACGGAATAAATGAAATTAGAATGGCTATCAGGTTTGTAGCATTCTAAAATTTGGATCGTTAGATAATTTCCTTGCGTTTGGTGCGCTACCCCTATAGATCTGAATCAGGGGGGGGGCGTTCGTGCAGCTCAATACCCAGTAATAAGAGGGTCACGCTTCGCGCGACCCCTCGAGACCCCGCTATGCACTACCACTGGGTATTCGTATAAATATCCTAAAAAAATACCCGTCCTGCATGTGTGCAGGATTGCCGTTTTTACTTAAATTTAAGTGATTTATTTAATTTTGAGACCAAAAACTAGTGATAATTTAAGTAATTATTTAAAAAATTTCTGTATTTGCCAATGTATAAAATTATGTAAATATCTAGGGTCAAATTGGTCTTGGTATAAAATGAAGCCCCAGTCTCCACCTACAAAATTCAAAAGACCGTTTGTCAAAAGCTAAAAGATTTAATGACTTAGAGCCGATCTAAGTTTGGTCAAAAAATGGCCATTTTTCCCCATTTCGAGGGCCGGTACCGCCAGAGGAGAAGTCGTCAGACCGAGAGCTCCAAATAAAAGTTGCATAACTCAATAAGTTATATCAGAATATCGACCTAATTTTTCGTCCTTCGTCAAAAAAATTTGTGTGACATGCCCTTCGTCTCAAAGCTCGGTTCTATCGCAGAACCTGTTTTAATTAAATTGCAATATTATGCTAATCATATGCGAATCGAATCAAATAAAGATCGATTTGATTAATTGAAACATCACTGCATATGAGAATCATTAGGTAAATTTATTCATTTGTTGGATTTTGGGGGTTCATGTACCCATTTCTCCCCTCATTGGTTAAAGCGGATTAGTTTACCTGCATGACTAATATTTTATTTCGTTTGCTTTCTTGCTTATCAGAAACTGAAGCTGAGTTTTTCTTCATTTTCTTGAGCTTTATCAAGCAAGCAATATCGAATGCCAAGCAAATCATGTAAAGTGTAATTTCAAATATACTTCCGACATTATTATACAGCATAGAACAAAGAGTTTCATATCGAAATCCATTTGCATCGAGATCAATGCGGCAATCAAATCGAACTAATTAAGAGGCGATATCTCGAAAACTCGCACAAGGGGTGGTCGTACGCCAAAAAGTGTCGCCACAAGACTCTGCTTCAAATTTTTGGCGGGAATTTGAAATCCCAAATCGCAACTAAAAAATCGCCAACTTCAAATGTGATTATCTCGATAACTATAACGATTCAGAATTTACTGTAAAAACAAAAAATGCTCCATTTTTCATGAATTTTACGAATATATATAAATTATGGCAAATTTCGCTAATTAAAGAATTTTCAATTTGTGACCTCCTACTTTGTTAGCGATTTTTACATTTTTTGGTGCCCGGTTTTTGAAATGGGACTTGGTCAGGGATGTAGGCCCGGAATTCTAGTTTATTTTTATGTGCAATTCGGAGCTCCCGTAGCGAGAAAATTTCGAGCTAAAGCTCAAAAAGTGATTTTTTGAGGAAGTAAAAAATCGTGATATATAGACAGGAAGTCACTTTTCTCAACAACTACAAAGGCTTGGGTCATAGTTTTGGTGTCGTTGGAAAGAGCAACAAAGGGCAATAAGAACGTGCTTTAAATTGTGAGAAACGCATTTATAGAAAAAAAATTATGATAGAAACACTAAAATGGTCCGGATGCCGATTCTTGCTAAACATGACCCTCGATTTCTCCACAAGTATAAAGGCACGGGACCTAATTTTTACGCTTTTGTTCATCACTCACTAGGTACTTAAAGATAATATAGGCTTCAAGTTTGTAGCGACACTTTTTGGCGTACGACCACCCCTCAGGAGCTATCTGCGATATTTCGAGATATTGCCTCTTAATATCGAAATCATACCTGTACAAGGAGGGGAGATGGGGATACAGTACCCTCTCTTGTTCGGCTATAGACCACTTTGTACAAAGTGGTAAAAATAAGCATTTCTTAAATCAACCCCAAATACGACGTGAGTATTAAAAATTTTTGACAAAAAGACGAAGTGGGGAGAGGGGAATACAGCACCTCCTTGTTCAGCTATAATAGAAATTTTCTCAATAACCTAGCTCGTATGATACCCAACATAAATGCACCCTGAAGGGTGGTAAAATTTTACCAGGGGATGCCATATACCGTACGAGATTTGAATGCATACATTTACAATCCCCGGATTATCCGGGGGATGATGTACGAATTTTAAAACTAACCAAAACTTTCAGTGTTTATGATATCAAATTCCATGGCAACGCATCAGACCACTATATACAGGGTGGTCCATGACATTCTTAATAAGAAAATTCGATATTTCGGCGAGCTTAAAGGATTTTTACTCGCGGTTTTTTGTAAAAGGATTAAACTTTCAAGGGTGCCGTAAAAAAATGATCAGTAGAAATTCCTCTTTCGTTTAAAAATAAATTCTTGAGACGAATCCAAAATTCGGTGGTCCTTTAAGCTAGTCGAAATATCGAATTTTCGTATTAAAGGGAGTCCAGATAATAGGTCTCCGATAAAAATTTTTTTCGATATTTTTTCTCGATATAACCTATATAGGGGTAATTTGATGTGAGGAATCAATTGCGCGTACTTCCGAAGCGTGAAAACGCTTGTTTCACCATGTTTTCACGAAAATATCGATTTTTTGAGGTTTTTGTTGAGAAAAATTGAACTTTCGGTGGTCTAAATTCGACTTTATTTTGCTCGAATGGACTTTAAATCGACTTAAAAAACTGTTTCTAGGTCAGAAAAACACTTTCTGATCGTTTTTGGAGTAAGTTTTGGAAATTCGATTTTCGACCCCCGCCAGGTCATCCGGCCACCATAGATCGAAAATCAAACTTACTCTGAAAACTTACTCCAAAAACGATCAGAAAGTGTTTTTCTGATCTAGAAACAGTTTTTTAAGTCGATTTAAGGTCTATTCGAGCAAAATAAAGTCGAATGAGACTCCCGAAAGTTCGATTTTTCCAAAACCCCCCCCCAAAATTATATTTTCGCGAAAACAAGATTAAGCAAGCGTTTTCACGTTTTGGAAGTGCGCGCAATCAATTCTTGCATCAAATTATCCCTATATAGATCATATCGAGAAAATTTTTTTGTCGGACCTATTATCTGGACCCCTTTAAGGGTATCATGCTGGACCGCCCTGTAGTTCGTTTCCGTCATAAGGAAAAAAGACCAATATCGATGGCCAAGTGGTCCAAGGCGTTAGCATCCGATCTAGCAAATTAAACAATGGTTGACCCACAAGTTCGATTTCTACTAGGGTAAAACTTTAGATTTTCAAAAAAGCTTTTTTTAATACAAAAAATGGATCAAAAAAATTTGTTTTATTTTTTAAAATAACAGTTTTTTTGAAAATTACTAGTTTTACACTAGCGGGAATCGAACCTGAGGGTCTAACGCTGCTTAATTTGCCAGATCGGATGTTCAGCACCTTAGACCACCTCGCCATTGACAGCGGACTTTTTCCATTATGGGCGGAGACGGACTATACCATGGTGGTTACTAAATGACTTGTCGCTAATTTCGAAACGTGTCAGCCACAATACTAACATACCTAAGAGCAAAGGTGAATGAATCAAAATTAATATCAGCAAGAAACACGCAATTGTATGTAAAGTATTCCGTTTGCTAACGCGTAGTTGATACATGATAGGAAAATACATGGCTACGAATCGATTGGCAGCTTTTAATAGACGAATAATTGCAATAAAATTTCTTATTGTCAAATTGATATAGCCAACAACTTGTTTTGGACAAAAATAGCCATATCTTTCCAAATAAATATCATAGTTGGCAGGATTACAAGGCTCATACATCCAACCTGGCATTTCACATAGCCAAACAAATATGAATATGTAAGATGGGTGACAGATTTGACTAAAAATGTTTGAATATTGGGTTTCTCCAAAAATACATGCAGCGAATAAAACTTAAGAGGCAATGTCTCAAAAGTTTGAACTTTTTGGGGTTGCAGCGGCACTAGGGAAACTGAGTATATAATATGAAATTTAGACGCAAAAGAAACTTATTTAAGCATTTGAAATGACGTGCAAACTTAAAAAAAGTCCATTTTGGCCCCTATGAATGTTGGGACCTTATAGGGTATTTTTTCCATTTTAGTATTTTGAGCATAACTCTTGATGGTTAAATCCAATTCCGATGATCTCGGTATTTTCGGACAGCTGGAGATGCGGGCTACAACATTTATATCGGGTGTATGGGGTCATGTTGTGGAAGAAATGATCGAAAATTTAGGTTTTATAATGGAAATATACAAAAATCCTGTTCCATGAGGGGTCAAAAATTCAAAGATATGTCTCTAGAAAAAAACTTTGTTCCCATCCGCATCTTCGTCTGGCCCTAAAAATTATCTTCAACACCCCTACATTGTTTTTTAATTGATCCTGGACCAAATCTCGCAAGAAAACAAATAATTTAATGGCTTAGAAACTTAGAAATCCAAATATCCGAAGATTTTTAACATTTTAGTATTTTGAGCATAACTCTTGATGATTAAATCTAATTCCGATGATCTCGATATTTTTTGGACAGCTGAAGATGCGGGCTACAACATTTATATTGGTGTATGGGGTCATGTTGTAAAAAAGTGGTCGCAAAATTAGATTTTTTCAAAAATCCTGCTCTCCGAGGGTCAAAATTATAAAGAAATGGCTCTAGAAAAAAACTTTGTTCCTATACGCATCTCCTTTTGGCCTTAAAAATTATCTTCAACATCTTTACTTTGTTTAATGTTTAGTCCTGGATGAAATCTTGTAAGACCAAAAATACTTTACTGGCACAGAAACTTAGAAGTAAAAAATTCGAGTTTTCACAAGTGACTCCAAATCGGCTAACTTTTTGTGCTTGAAAGTTTTTGGATATGGGGAGACCAATTTCAAAGATATTTTTCAACTTTGACTTTATAAATTATTGCAAGATACTTGTTTATTTTTTGTTTTTTAATCCTGCATCAACATTTTTTTGTATTTTTTCACTTTTTCACTTTCTTGTAAAAGTTGGCCAGATACAATTTGTTCATTATCAACTTTCGATTTTTTTGTAGGCGGTTCTTCTATTACACCTACTCTTACTCCGCCATAATCAATAAACGGCCCATTAACTGATTTTAGCCAACATGTTCCGCCATCACCATCTTCGATCCATGAATAGTTCTATTCGCTGAACATATCCCCGAGGCGCTCAGAATTTATGAACTATAAATTTGTCACTTTTATGTGAAATTCAGGCGATATAAAAAGGGTGACTTTTTTAGATTAGCGAAATGTGCCACAATATATTAGGAAAATTCGTGAAAATAGAGCATTTTTTGTTTTTACAGTAAATTCTAAATCGTTATCGTTGTCGAGATAATCGCGTTTGAAGTTGGCGATTTTTTGAAATTTGTTTGAAATTTTCTGTCAATCCCTGATTTCAAAGATTGGCGGGAAATTCAAACTTCAAACAAATTTCAAAAAATTGCCAACTTCAAACGCGATTATCTCGACAACGATAACGATTTAGAATTTACTGTAAAAACAAAAAATGCTCTATTTTTCACGAATTTTCCTAATATATAAATTATGCCAAATTTTGCTGATCTAAAAAAGTCAACCTTTTTATACCGCCTGAACTTCGCATAAAAATGACAAATTTATAGCTCGTAAATTTTGAGCGCCTCGGATATATGTTCAGTGAATAGAACTACGGTCGAATATGATGTTCTTAGAATTTGAATTGCTTACCATAATTTTATAAACCCAAAAACTAGCCTCACCCTTGCTTCACCTTTTTAGTTTTGTTCCACCCCATCCTTTTAGAGTTAACCTATAGCCTTACCCTCCCCCCCCCCATAACGCCGATGGAGTAAGCATGATGAGCGGAGTTTACCTAGCAAATTGACTATGTAAACGATAGGTTATTTCAAATAAGAATGCATTTAAAAATAATATAAAATCAGCTATTGCTTGAATTAAGCATAAAAGCCCATATGATGTCCACAATGATTTTACCCTTGAAATTAATATGACTATGCACAATGAAATTAATATACCGCTTATACCAAACTAAAAATATACTACAATAAGAACCAAACCATGAAAATAGATTTTTTAACGCAGAGAAAAAAACTCTGAGTAACTTTGGGTAATAAAATTATGTGTTTTGAGCTAAACTGAAGAATTTTTATGTCGCTAAACGCCCCCAAAGTATTCGTGACAATACACAATAAAATTCAAATTTTTTGGTGGAAAAATCCATTTTTGCATCTGCGGCAGATAATTTTGTGACGGGTCCTATTTTTTGATACCAAAAATATATTTTTTGGCACCAATATTCTGGATTCGGAATCTGAGTTCCAGATTCTGATTCTCAATCTGGATTCTGAATTGAATTAGAATCCGAATTCAGAATCCGAATACGGATTCAGAATCCAAAATCCCGATTCAGAATCCAGAATCTGGATTCACAATCCAGATTGAGAATCAGAATCTGGATTCAGAATTCGAATCCGGATTCTGAATCGAAATTCGAATTTAGAATCCGAATTCATAATTAGTTTCCGGATTCAAAATCCAGAATCCGAATCCAAATTCAAAATCCGGATTCAGAATCCGAATACAGAATACTGGTGCAAAAAAAAATATTTGCTTTTGTGACTAACGTAATTTTTTTTAAACGTTAGTAGTAGAAATGAGATTGGAAAAAAAATTTTCGGATTTTTTCGAAACCACGCTATATATGTTCTCCATATTGAAATACATCTGCTAGAAAGAAATTTTGGCCGAAAAACATTATCCTGGGTGTTTTAGAGAGGTTAGAAAATTCAAAAAATACACGTCAAATCGATGGTATTGAGCTTCAGAGTCAAAAAAAGTACCAAATGCCTCGAGATTTGACCCGGGATCAAGCATAAAACAAAGTAGGGGTGTTGTAGATAATTTTTAAGGCTAACCGGAGAAATGCGTCGGAAGAAAACTTTTTTCTAGAGGCATTTCTTTGAATTTTTGACCCCTCGGGGAACAGGACTTTTACAAAAACCCTAATTTTTCGACAACTTGTTCCAAGAAACGGACCCATACATCTAATATAAAAGTTGCAAGAAATTTTTTCCCCAGAATTTTTTGCTCTGCAAGATAGGCTACTTTAAAAAATTTATTTTCATGGCGTGGTTCCTTTAGGTAGAAATTATATATCTGTTTTTGTGGTATGTCTGTTTGTTTATTCAAGTATGAAACCTTATAGATCACAATTGAAATAGAGATACTGTATCCCCCCACGCCTATCATCATCGAAAATTTGAAAATACTTCATAAATCGATTAAGATTTTTTTCGGCCCGCAGGCGGGCCGAAAAAAATCTTAATGGGGAAGCATTATATTTTTGCAACAAATTTTACGTGCCATCGAAAATTAGAAAATTTGTATTTTTAGGTGAAATTTTCAAAATCATGTCATACCTCACCCAGAACTGTCCTTCTCCCTTTATTTCTTGTGTATTATAGATTATGGGAATTTAAGTGAAAAAACTTTTTTATCTATAAAAGTACTTACTCCCACCATAATCTTTGTTATAATATTGAGTAAATTTAAATATAAATATGTAGAATCAAAATTTGCTTGTACACAAATGTTAATAGTAGATGCGTTACAATATGAACAAGTAGTGAACAGCATAATAGATGGATTGGGAATTTGTAATAATAACACTTCTAGGACCGCCCGTATGAGGTGTTGATTTTGAAAGCTCTCGGTGAGTAATATAAAAATATAGCATTTTAAATTTTTTTAAAGTGAATTTATATAGGATTTGGTGGCCGACAACTTTGGGGTATACCTCTTATAACTACAGGTTGTTTTTCCCACATTTCAAAAGTTTGCCAAAAATCGAATTTAAATTCATGTCCATCGCCCAATAGCTCAATCGAACGCCCTAATCACCGGATTTTTTTAGAAAACAAAATTATTGAAAAAAATTTTATTACGGGCATTTTAGCTAAAAAATCGAATTTCTCAGATTTTTTCGAAACCACGCTAGAAATGTTCTCCATATTGAGATACATCTCCCAGAAAAAATTTTAGCCGAAAAAAAATTATCTTGGGCGTTTCAGAGTGGTTAGAAAATTCAAAAAATACACGTAAAATCGATGGTATTGAGCTTCGGACATGGTTTTGAATTTTTTCTTTTCAAATTTTGACTCGAAATGACTTTTAAAAACTTCCCCATGCGTTAATCTCACTAAATAAATTCAACTTGGATGGCAGCCGAGCCGTTTAAGGCAAACTTTGAACACTCAAGAAAGTGTGTGTCTTAAAAAAACCATGATTTTCATTATTTTTTTCTCATATTTTTGAGCTAAAAAATCGAAAATAAAATTTTTTTCAATAATTTTGTTTTCTAAAAAAATCCGGTGATTAGGGCGTTCGATTGAGCTATTGGGCGATGGACATGAATTTAAATTCGATTTTTGGCAAACTTTTGAAATGTGGGAAAAACAACCTGTAGTTATAAGGGGTATACCCCAAAGTTGTCGGCCACCAAATCCTATATAAATTCACTTTAAAAAAATTTAAAATGCTATATTTGTATATTACTCATCGAGATCTTTCAAAATCAACACCTCATACGGGCGGTCCTAGGAGTGATAATATAAAAATCCTTTTACTATAGGTTTGCAATGTTTGTCTGTATATCGAACGATCTATATAGAGCACGTTTATTTAACACTTCCCTGGCCTGTGGTTACCGGCGTTGCTTCTTTTTATTCAGGTCATAAATAGTCGATATAGCAAAAAGAGAAAATTTAAAAAATGTTCTAGGGGTGGTTGTGAGAGTTAGCTTTCTGGCCTACATCAAATTTTGATATATTTTTTGTTTTGGCCATAACTCCATATAGTCATCGAATTGAGACTTCATCGACCACTCGTTGAAAAGCTGAGTACAACTTTTATGCTCTACAACTTTTATGACGATATCTATTGAAAGTTTTTGCTTCAATAAAAAGTTAATCACAAATCTCTGCAAAAACCTCAAAAATCATGATAAAAAACTGAGGTTTTTGCAGAGATTTGCAATTAACTTTTTATTGAAGCGAAAACTTTCTATAGCTGTCATCATAAAAGCTGTAGGGCAGACACTCAGCTTTTCAATAAATGATCGATGAGGTCTCAATCCGACCACTATGTGAAGTTATGGCCAAAACAAAAAATGTATCAAAATTTGAAGTAGGCCAGAAAGCTGGCCCCACAACTACCCCTAAAGCATTTTTAAACTTTTTCTTTTTGCTATATCGATTGTTCATGACCTGAATAAAAAGAAGCATTGCCGGTAACTACCGATCAGAGGAATGTTAACTAGAGTTCTATATAACGAGAGTTATAGGGAAAATGAGAGAATACGATTGGCACCATTTTTATGGGGATACTCATCAAAAAAGATTACTACTTAGTAATCTTTTTTACCACGCATGGTTGCTTTCTGGCTAGAAATATACAAAGTGGGTAAAAAAAGTGAATTTTTGGGCCGGAAATTTATTCTTTTATAGGTAATTTGATGTTTCTAGGAGTATGTTTATGCGGGTAATCGATCTCGCGCATTCCTACCCCTGAAAATACTTCTCTGTCCCTGATAGATCCACATCAAGGCCCCAGGGCTTCATTTGAAAATTTTTTCTAGAAGTGTTGGGGGCCCAAAAATTAGCACTTTTTCAAAAAAAGCATTATTTTTGGGCTTCCAACGTTTGTAGAAAAATTTTTTCAAATGAAGCCCTGGGGATTTGATATGAGTTTGTTAGATTGAGGTTCCATCAACATTTTAGAAAAGAAATTAGGCGTCTAGCTTTTAACCTCTTAGAGAAAAGCTCGGCTCCATTTTCGAAGCCTGGAGGTAAGTGTGAAGAAGTGGAAACTGAATCTCCGAGTGTTTGACGCCTTTTCTTAAGCAATTTATTGTTGGTTATTGAAAGTGCGCTTGAAGTAATTTTATTTTATTAATTTAATTTAAGAAAGCTTAAGACTAACTGAATTTAAACAAACGACTTTAGACCTTGAAAACAACTTGTATAAACCAAGCGGCACATTCATAGAAGCTGTAAGAAAGAGCACAAAAATATATTTTTTAAAAATCAACTTTTAACATAATGGTCTTTCAACAAATCTTTCTTTAATACTAAATGCTGTTAAACATTCATCATGAAGTGTATTGAGAAGCGCTATTTTGTGATATCCCGAATATAGTGATATTAAAATTGGTATATAAGGAGAATTATCTATTTGTCAATCGTCTTCTCTCATACAACTTTTTTAGCGTTAAGGGCTTAAATTAGGGTTGGATCTCAATTTCGATCTCAAATTGAGATAACTCAATTTTTTAATCTAAAAAATGGGATTTTTGTGATTTTGAAATCTCAATTAAAATCTCAAATTGAGATCTCAATCTCAAACAAAATTTATTCCAAAAGCACAGAACTCGAAACACAAAATTGACAGAAATTTCCATAATTAATATTGCCTGATTTGTAAGGAAATGTGTATGTTGAAACGATTCTTGCTAATCAGGCAACATAGACGTAAAAATTTTCTACAGTTGTGCACTTTGATCTACGAATTTCTATTGGGTTGTTTGGAAAGTATTGCGCACGGTTTTATTAGAATAAATCTCATTCCGGCGACCCTACATCTCGCCCAAAATCAGCTCGGCCAAACGACATCTCGCCCAAACTACAACTCGGCCAAACGACATCTCGCCCAA
>JAQGBS010003249.1:0-11807 GCA_034698545.1 Acrobeloides obliquus
AGGACGATGGTCAAGGATGCATTTTGACGCTTCGGGGATGCGCTGAATCGATTTCTCGCATAAAATAACCCTTAGAATGATGATTTTAGAAGAAAAATTCAAAACTTTCATATTTTCGCTTTAATACTTACATCTATTTCCCTGAATCAGGGTCAAGGAAACATTTTCACGCTTCGGGAATGCGCGCAATCAATTTTTCGCCTAGAAATTACCCTAAAAAGTCGATTTTTAAAAGAAAATCGGAAAATTTTTTGAAAAAAATTACGTGGTTCCCCCCCCATGTAGATGAGCTCCTGAAATGGTTTAATTTTTTTTTAAAATTACAATATAATCTCAGGTCTAGTCCTCCTCGAAGTTTTTGTTCACTTGACCAATTTTTTGTTATTTGTCTATACTTTATACCAGTAGCAATATTAAAAAACAAGCTTATCAAGGCACAAATAAAAGTTTCAACCGCATCTATTATAAAAGTTAGCTAAAAATTAATAAAAGTAAACGGTTTAAAGGATTCTTTGGAGTTGAAGGGGAGATTGAGTGCTTTTGTCTTCAGGGTTTTTCTCTAAAGTATAACTTACGGCGCACCAAAATGCCGAAAAATGCAGGTAAGGGTCAAAATTATAACAAATTTTTCGCTAATTGACTCAGCCTGCCTAGCGCTTCAAAACGAGTACCATATCATGGAATTTTGGGGGTTTGACCCATAGCCGATTGGCTAAAGTGCTCAGTCTTCAGGGCAGGGGTTCGATCCTGCGTTCAAAAGTCTTTTTTTATTTTGTTGTCAGAATTCATGAAAATTTTGCATATCCACATTTTTATGCGGGAACACTATGGCGCTATTATTTTTCCATAAAAACTTTTGAAAATTTAGAATAGCGAAAAATTAAAGTTTTAGAGTTTTTTTTGAAATTTTCGATTTTTCCAAAAGTTTTATGGACAAATAGTGATGTTGACAAAATAAAAAAATAACTTTGTGGCGAGGGATCGAACCAATAGCCTATGTGAAGGCTGAGGATGTTAGCCGATCGACTATGAAACCCCCAAAACACCATGTTATGGTACTCGTTTTGAAGCGCTCGGCGAGCTGAGTCGATTGGCCAAATGTTTTAAATTTTTGACCCTTGATTGACCTTTTTCCTCTTTAATGCGCCTTGAACTATGACTAGTGCTGCACAACCTGTGAGATACATTTACATTTTTTCAACACGATATATACCGTAAAAATAAAGGGATCGCTAACTAAATATTCTTTAGTTCCGTCATCATTGAGTATAACAGTACCCGAAGATCCATGTATCCAAATTGCATTATAGCATATAATTACAGGCAAAATCAATTGTGCGCCGATGATTATTTTCAGGCTTCTCCCTGACCACCACTATAATAGCAAATTAGAGCTTCGAAATAGATTTTTTTAAATGAAGGGTATACTGTACTGTATATCAAAGAAAAAGGAAATTTAGAATGGAGGAGGATCGACTAGAGGTAGGACGATTAACACTCAAAATCCCAAATCTCAAAATCCCAAATACGAAATTCCAAACCCAAAATCCCAAATCTCAAAATCCCAAATTCTCAAAATTCTGATTCTGAATCCGGATTCAGAATCTGAATTCAGAATCCGAACCCAATTCCGAATCCAGAATCGGAATCTAGATTCAAAATTTTTAACAAATGTGTAACCTTATCATATTTGGTGGGAAAATACACTGCCGTAAAACGATTCAACGACATAACTGAATGAGTTATCATGTCAAAGCTATACATTAGCTCCGAAACTATCCAACCAAATCTAGCGATTGCATCTTTAATTGGCGAATAAACATATAAAGAGTAAAACCATCCTTCATTCTTTAAATAAAAACAAGAAAACATCTAAAAATGTGAAGTTATAATATTTTAGAGTTTGAGAAGAAATAAGAACCCGCATGATCTCATTGTCGTAGCCAGTTTTTTCTTAAATTTCAAATTTTTTATAACTTTTCTCGAGATTAGAGTAGGACGCACCCGAATGCTTCTTATGGCTATGCTTCACATCTTAAATAAGACTTTTTTGCTTACCAACACAAACAATATCCCATCCAATACAGCGGTCATCAACAAAATAGTCATAAAACTTTTGGTATACTCAATTTTCTTATTTGCTCTCATTTTAAGCATGAACATAATAAAAGAGATGTGAAAAATAAAGAAAGGCAAATCAACAAAAGTTTCGAATACTTTTACAAATGTAACGCTCGAATCGATTGTTTGCGTACCTTTAGTAGAATTATCCATGTTAGGTAAGAATGCAAATATTATTCCTGTTAATACTAAATTAATTCTATTTAGTTCCGTATGCTACCTGTCAGCTGCCTAGGCATACCTAGGCATATCTGAAAATTTAGGAAATTATAGACTCAGATAGGCCTAAGCCAGGCTTATGCCTATCCTAAGCCTAGGCCTAAGCTTAAGACTAGATTAGGCCTATCCTTAAAATTTTAAGCTATTTAAAATAAGTCACCATAGTGTAGTGGTTTTGTTGCAGGCGATATAAGATTGGGTGGAGGGTTCGAGTCCTCCTTGGGTCAACATTTTTTTGCAATTTTTCCCTTTTTTTAATTATTTTTTCGATTTTTATTATATGGTCATAGAAGGCCCATTGGCACCTAATTTTTTTTATGAGTACCTTATATTGGCCTCTACTATCTTTCCACGTGAAAATTATAAAAAACTGGGATTTACACCTCGTGAGTGCCTCTTGTAAGTAAATGTTATAGTATTCATTGTACTCATGTCGGCGAGCTGAGTCTAATGGCATGGCCCGTCATTAAATTTCATTTTCCTCCAATTTTAGCACAAAAAACCCGCCGTATCGAAAATTTCTGAACAAATGAATAACTTTGTTTTCGTTTAAAAATCTCAAACTTCCTTCTTGTTTATGTTTATTATTCCAAAAATTTACCAAAGTTATGTATACTTTAAAGGGAGGTAACATCATGGCAGGATCTCGAAAAAATTTTTTTGTAAAAAATACGTTTCTATGAGTAATTTTATGCGGGGAATCGATTGCGCGCATTCCCGAAGCATGAAAACGCTTCCTTGACACTGATTCAAGGAATGGGGATGAGTGTATTAAAGCGAAAATCAAACATTTTCGGATTTTTATGAGAAAATCGTCGATTCTTAGGCTTTTCTAGGCGGGGAATCGATTGCGCGCATTCTCGAACCGTGAAAACGCTTCCTTGGGCCTGATTCAGGGAAGAAATCGGTGTATTGAAGCGAAAATCAATTTATTTACATAAATACGTATCCTTTTCCTGAATCATAATCAAGGAAGCGTTTTCACGGTTCGAGAATGCGCGCAATCGATTCGCCGCCTAGAAAAACCTAAAAATCGACGGTTTTCTCATAAAAATCCGAAAATGTTTGATTTTCGCTTCAATACACCCATCTCCATTCCTTGAATCAGGGTCAAGAAAGTGTTTTCATGCTTCGGGAATGCGCGAAATCAATTTCTTGCATAAAATTACCCCTAGGAACGTATTTTTTACAAAAATTTTCAAAAAAAATTTTTTTTCGAGATCTTGCCATGATTGTTACCCCCTTTAAAAAATATTTACTATCATTTTACCTAATTTTTTAATATTAATGATTTTTTGTATTTTAAAAATAGAATTTAATTCTTTTTTCTGTGCACTATCCCTGATTAGCTTGGTATAAAGAGCATACTTGTTTTCAGAAAAAGCATGCAAATAAGTTGCTGTTTATAAAAATTTAAGACATCAAATAGATAACAAATCACTGCTTCAATATTATGAATATTGGAATTTGTAAAATGTAAATAAATATTTGAAAAATTATTATAAATGGAAATAAAACTACTTGATATCAAACTATTGTGCACTTGCTATTTTTAATATTTTAATTTGAAAAAAATCGGCGATGCGAAAAGTGAGATCATTAGGTGTGAAAATTAGCCAAATTTAAATTTTTTAGCCTATATTCTTTATGCTTGGCTTCTTTCTCTGCATCACTTTAATTAAGTGCGAAATACCGAGTAATGATATTGTTATAAGTAAGTTCTATAGTCCTTCACTCAGGGGAATTTTTGTAGGAGGATGCCAAGAAAATGAAAAATTTAATGGATGCGAATTTAAATGTGGAGAGGAAATTCAAGTAGACCTCATAATAAATTTTTTTTAAACTTCAATTTTAGCCATGTGAACCACTTCCTTGTGATCTAAACCCCCTACATTTTCGTGACAGATGTCAATGTAAAAGCGGTTATTTGCGTCATGACAATGGTACTTGTGTCTTGAGATACCAATGTCCAAGCAATTCCACTTCACCAGCCCACCTTCCATGTGGACCAAATGAGCTTTATTTAGAATAAAACAAATAACAATTACAACAACAAGATTATTCAAAAAGTCCGCCTTTTGCATCCATGCAGGCCTTCAGTCGCTTCGGAAAGTTGTCCACGATCTTGATCAAAGTTTCCAAGGTGATGCCTTCTTCGTTCCATGCCTTCTTTGACCAATTTTCGAGTCGAGTTCACTTTGGTCGGCGAGTTTCTCTTTATCATTCCTTTAGTGCGCTGGATATTCCTTCGACTTCTTGCAGTTTTTTCTCTTTTTCGGTTTTCGTTGCTTCCAGTTTCTTCAAATCTCTTGATTGTTTGAGATACTGTCGACGGTTGAATATTAAGAAACCGCGCAATTTCACGTGCTCCTTTTCCATTTTCATGCGCTCTAATTATGGCAGGTCTCAATTCATTCATTTTAACACTAAAAACAAAATTTTAAATAAAATTTGTTGAAAAAAAACAATGAAAACGCAAAAAAATCAAGTGTTGCAGTTTCATCTCGCACCCTGTATATAGTCTTTTTAAGAATCTGAAATTTGAGAATTTGAAATTGAGAATGTGAAATTTGAGAATGTGACAGGTAACCAGAAATTACAGCATAAATCGATATGTCTGAGAAAGAAGAACCATTAATTAGAACTATTAACATTGTTTTTCTGGTATATTGGTTCATTTTTCTTTTTTTAATAAGTAAAAATAGTCTCTTGTATAAAGTTTTGAAAAATTGTTGTCCCTTTAAAGGGCAGCATCGATTACAGTAGGAATCAATAAAATTGGTTGTTTGACATTTCGAAAACGCGTTGACTTTTCTAAAATTGATATACCGTAAATACTGTAAAAAACGCCCCCTCTTTTGGAGGTTTTTTGTGATTTTTAACGATTTCGGGCATATCTGGGGTGGTTGTTTTTTTTTGAAAAATTTTTTTCAACCCCCTCCAGGATTGAAAAAAACAACCACCCCCAGATATGCTCGAAACTGTTAAAAATGCACAAAAAATCTCCAAGGGAGGGGGCGTTTTTTATAGTATTTACGGTATGGGTTCTTAACTAAATTTTTGGAATTTTCTGAACCTGGTTGAACTGTGAAGACTTAGAGCACCTTTGAAAATTACAACACGTTTTTTATACAAGTTGAAATCGAAGCTCTATGTTAGACTTCTAGATGCTCTAGTGGTAAATGCGTTAGGCTATTGCCCTAAAGGCTTGGGTTCGATCTTGCTCAGTGTCTAACGCCTTTATCACTAGACTATCTAAACTCGAGTTGTATTTCTTCATATCCAATGCAAAGTTCTAAGATTATTTTATTTTCTAGGCATGGAGATTGAAGAAAAAGAACCTGAATATGTATCTTTTTGGTCGTTTAGATCCATGCGATTTTACATGGGTACGAGTATTTAAGAGAGACTTTCTCGAGAAGTCGAAGGTCCCAGGCGACAAAAAATAAAAGTTCTCGTCCGACCCCGACTAGTAATGTTTTTTTATATACTCAGTGAGTAAATGCAAAAGCCGTCGTTAATTTTTTTGACTTGTTCATAGGATGATAGGGGAGAATCTGTCGGGTCGGGCGAGAGCTTTTATTTTTTTGTTACCTGGGACCTTCGACTTCTCGAGAAAGTGTCTCTTAATATGATCCAAAAAGCGAAGCTCTAAAAATTTAGCTTTCCTTTTAATGTTCGTAATATTTTCTTCGACAATCATGCGAGATAACTTGGGTATAGCTGTGGTTTGTATGGTCAATTCCACAGCCTATGTTACAAACGATGAATTTGATCTCGAAAAAATTAAAAACTCGTCAATAATTTTTGAAAATAACGGATGCAAAAGACAGATGGAAAATATAGAAGAAAATTCTACCACGATCAAAGCAATTTCTTATGGGGTCGGTAGGATCAACAATTTTTGTTTGTTCATTTAATGGCCTATGGCACTTTAGGGAAATTTTCTCTGGTCGCCCTCTATGCAAGGAATCCTATTTTCCTCTCTTCCTTATGGTGGTTCGATTACCATTTTATTTTCCGGCTATCTAGCTGACCTCTACGGTCCTAGGCAAGTCGCCCTACTAGCTCTACTGGCCTATTCGGCTTTAACTTTATTATCGCCACTGTTTGCTAGCTGGGATTATTATGCGTTTTTGGTCGCTAGATCAGTTATGGGACTAGCGGACGGCGCTATTTTTCCATCAGTTGCGGGTCTAGCTGCTCGATGGACGCCTCCTTTTGAGAGAAGTGCTATGGCAGCAATTTACAGGGTGGCAAGAAACAACTTGGCTTCCATCAAATTCTTGTTATTGTTGTTAACAATAACAAGAATTCGATGGGGGTCAAGTTATCTCTTGCCACCCTGTATACGTCTGGATTCCAGTTAGGGGATGGATTTGTTGCGCTTACCGGAGCAAATTTGTGCACGATTCCATGGTTGGGTAGTTGGCGGTCGATTTTTTATTTTTCTGATAAGAATTTTTTTACCATTGATGAACTGATAGAAACTAATTTTAGGATTGACCGGAGCTATCGGCTACATTTTATGGTACTTTTTCGCCAAACCGCCCGAAAAATCTACTAAATTCATTTCTCAACAAGAACTGGCATATTTAAAGGATCAACTGAAAGACGTAGACTTTACTAAAGTATCTACCGGATATGAGTAGTACTTGGGCTAAACGAAAGAATTTTTCAGAAATCCAAACTAAAAGTTCCATGGCTTCAACTCTTCACTTCTTCACCCTTATTAGCCATTTTTGTGGCTCGCTTTTCTGACGAATTTCAAATGGTTATCGTTCAACAATTTTTGCCGACTTATTTTCGAGATGTATTGAACTTGGAGATCGAAACAGTAGGAAAAATTTGAAAAGCCATCTACAAATTTAGAATGGTCTATACGCTGCCATACCGCATTTCACGTTATTGATCACCAAAAATATCATTGCCGTAATAGCGGATAAACTGAAGCAGAGTGGGATTTTGAGTATGACAATGTCATGCAAGATTTCACATTGTTTTGGTGGGCAGGGTTGACAGCCACGCGAAATAAACGACCAATTTTAGCAGCAATCGGCACGTCGGGTGTTATGTTAGGATTTGCATTGTTCGTGGATTGTACTAGAGAAAATTTGGCATTGGTTTTGGTAACCCTTTTTGGTGTGTTTTATGCCGGATTCATGCCTGGTGCTTTCACGGCTATGATCAGTGTGGCACCGGCGTTTACGGGAACAATTGCGTCTATAGCGAGTGGAATCAGTGTTTTGACGAAAATCATAGCGCCAACGATTGTAGGCCTTTTCGATAATGGGGTAAAAAATTTTATTTTCATACTATGGTCGCATCTCCTTTATATATGTGTTACGGGAAAATTTGATTTTCGAGGAAATCTGAGCTAGGCTTAGGCTTTAGGCTTAGGCTTAGGCTTAGGCTTAGGCTTAAGCCTAAGGCCTAAGCCTAAGATCCAATGCCTAAAGCCTAAGCCTAGTTCAGAAAATTTTAAAAAATCGAAAAAATCAAAAATCCTAGTTCAGATTTTCCCGAAAAACAGATTTTCTTGCAACATATATACACTTTTTTAACTATTTAGAACCCACGTCAAAAATGGTCTTTTATTTTCTTTTTGGCTTCTTTTTTGAATGTTTTCGCTTCGGTGATCTTTGTAATTTTCGGATCTGGTATTGTTTATTTTTTACTTTAAAGATTTCTATATCTATTTTTAGCCGAAATTCAACCCTGGGCTAAAACTCGTATTCAATCGTCAAACACCAACGTAAAAGTACAACCGGTTTCCGAGTGTGCCCGAGACGATTACAACGTAAGAAAAATTGATAATGGTATCGGAAAATAAATTTTTTTTGTTCAAACATCATCTTAGTTTGAAACATCGTTTATAAAATATACAAATCAAATAGTGATTTTTAAAATTTAGATAAATATCCTAAATATCGTCGTAAATTTGTGAGGACTGACTTTATTTTACTCTATCCCCCTACCCATGACTTAAATTTATAGAAAATTAAAAAGGATAGGGTAGAGGGATAGAGTAAAATAAAGTCAGTCCTTTATTTCTAAGAAAATTTACAAAGTAGAATAAGTTATAGCGTAATTATATCGTATGTAACTTTAAAGATCTCGTTTAAAATATCTTCTGGCTCATTCATTGGATCCGTAAGCTTCTCTAACAGCATATTCATACGATAAAACAACTCATTGTATCTTCTATTTATGCTTTTTGCGCCAGCTATTTGGTATACCCGTATACAGCGCTTAAGGAATGCGTTCTCCATTAGTTCGCAGATCTAAAAATTTTAAGGATTAATCCGATCATAGGTTATCAAGGGGGGAGCCTTCCCCCTGACTCACTCACTCATGGATTCAAAGTTGAAGGGGGACCACCTCATAGACCCAAAATTAAGGGGGGACCACTTCATAGACCCCGCCGAACATATGAGTTGGTCAATAAAATTGGGTGTCAGAAGACTACCGCAAGCTAAAAAAGGTCCTTTTTAAATTAAAATTTAGCCTAATTTAATGAGGTGGTGGGACCACCTCATAGGAGATCCTCCCTCCACTTTGACGACCTATGAACCCGATTGTGTGAGATTTCTATTATTTTGAGTATTTTTGATAATTTTCTCGGATAGTCAAAAATTTCTCCTATTTTTTCGAACCTGTGCATATTGAGAGGCCACAAAATCCACCATTTCACGGCTCTTCTTTGTTCTATACTTCTTTTTTATGCACCATATGCCCGAATAGTCTCGTTTTTGCCTCCATTTAACTATTTCAAGAATATCTGATGGAGAAATATTCGCCCTTACAAAGTCTACCATAATATTTGCCTAAATTTTTTTGTTGCAATTTTTACGAACTTTTCAAATACGGTACTATAACTTTTGCCTCGTTTTATGTTCGCCACGACAACCTTCGCCACATTGCTAAAAAACTATAACTTTTGCCACATTCTTGCCAATATACATATTAATTGCAAATCAGGCAACTCAATTAGTGTGAAATTAAGTGTCTATTGACACGAAAGTTATCGTGGCGAAAGTCATCGTGGCGAAAGTTACATGGCGAAAGTTAGTATGACGAGATTCATGGCAAACGCTAAGTGCCCCAAAAATATACCTTTCTTCTTTCTCCTTTTTTACATGCGTGCATCGGCGTATACGTATCACCACAAAAATAACAAAATTGATATTTGCACCGACAAGTCATATGATTACATCCTTCAGTTTTCACGACAAGACCTCCACATCCTGGACATAAAGCTTCGTCGTGAGAGATGTAAAAAATGTCAGATTTTCCATCTTTTCCATTAAACATTCGTTTTTCGGCGCAAGTCAGTGGAACATGAGCTTTTTGTTTGCATCCAACACAGTAGACTTGTCCGCAAATGCACTTAGTTAATCCAGCGGTTATCCTAACATCGAAATCCTCCAAAAACAAGATAGAATCGCATCGATGGCATTCTATTACGTCTCTTCTCATCAGTCTTTGAGATTTCATTAAATAATCGTATTTATTCACAAGTTTTCTTTGGAAAAAGTATGCCAGGATTTCCGGGTTGATGGTATTTGAGCAGTCATATGCCATACATTCGATAGGGATATGTCCATTTTGAAGAGAGAAGATTAAATAATCGTGCCAGCAGTCTTGGCAGAAATAATATAAGCAAGATGAGAGGGAGAATCCGGAAGGGGAATCAGAATCGTCTAGATAACAAATTTGACAGGTAAAATCGACAAGATTTTGAGCGAGAGTGGTCTTGTTGGAACTGGAACTAGGTCTATCTAGCAATAGTTTTTCCATAGAATTGAAAGATATGCTGTTATGGAACGAAGATTCGGGGAAAATACGGGAATAGATCGATTGAAGCTTGATCGGTTTTTTCGGATAACTGGGTTTAGATGTAGATGGTTGTTGTAAATAGTACCTAAAATATGAAGAAACCCATAAAAACAAACAAATGTACCGCGCGCGAAGCGAGCAGTTAAATTTGAAATTATGTTTTTCGTATAGACACTTACAAGGGAACATTTTCAGTTGTAGTACGAAACGTATATTAAACTGCTCAAAAGAAAGCATTTTGAGCCCAATGGGATTCGAACCAGCAAGGGGTATGGCTTCGACCAAGCGCTCTATCCATTATACTACATGGATAACTTGCAAAGGATTCTACTTAGTAGCTTATAAAAAGAACTCATATATTTTTCAGACTTTTTGAGGCTGTTTGACCCACTAGGAGTGTTCAATTTCAGAAAATTCCATCATTTCAGAAATATCGTCGACCATGACGAATCTTTTGAGCTAAGTTTCAATATAAATTTCGTACTGACAACTGAAAATGTTCTCTTGTTAGTAGTTAAGCCTAATCCATCAATTGAAGCTTCTCAAACTTTTTTGCAAATTGACATAATAAGATGAGTTTTTTTTCAAACGTTATTCTTTAAAAATCTTACTTCATATTTGCTCTATCCCCAACATTCCTACAAACAAGTATTTCATTATTTTCTATTAAAACCGATCCAACAGGTGGATATACTTCGTCGCAAATTTGCATATTCTCTTCGAAGTTAATTATTTCATAGTCAAATTCAGGTAGACGATAATCTATCTCCTTTTCTTGTTTCATGGCCGAAAACTTTTGACGTTTATACTGTTGGTTGAATATTCTCAATCTTTCTGCCATGATTTCTTCGTCGACTTTGGGCATCTCGATTTTAACTACGGCTTTTTTGAGTTGATTTTTCTTTGATTTCTTTGACTTGGTTATAATGAAATCTTCAAGGCTAAAGCTTGGCTTGATTGATGTTTCATCGTCGGAAATTTCGAAATAATCATTTAACAAATCTGATCTAACGAAGTTATTAACATCGTTAAGGTCGTCTTTTACTTTCTTAGTAGTGCGTCGAGTACAGCACCTGCATTTTCTGCGCCTACAAAAATCAAATTTAGAAAAAAATTTTGGAGCTACTGAACTTGGGGGAGGGGGCATTTAACGTGACCCCCAAGGCCGAAGTAAAAAGCGCTTAAATTTCTACAGAAACACACCCCCTAGGGATAAAAATTGATGCGGAACACTCTGGTGCCATTATTTTTTTTCAAACCAAAATCATTATTTTCAAACCAAAATCTTCGAAAACCTATGAATTTTCACAATTTTTAAATAAAACAACTTTTTTGTATAAACATTATTATTGAAAAAAGTGCAAAAATTCATATATTTCCGAAGATTTTGGTTTGAAAAGAATGGCACCAGCTTGTTTCACCTCAATTTTTACTCCTAGGGGGTGTGTTTCGGTTAAATTTCGGCGTTTTTTACTTTGACCTTGGGGGCCACGTTAAGTGGAATCCCTCAAGTTCAGTAGCTCCGGAGCTCGTCTACTTCGGGGGGGGGGGGGGGCCACCCACGTGATTTTTTTTTCAAAAAATTTTTTTCCCGATTTTCTTCTAAAAATCGACTTTTTAGGGTAATT
>JAQGBS010003250.1:0-11806 GCA_034698545.1 Acrobeloides obliquus
GTTTCGTGGGCTCAATCCATTGAGGTGCTTTGTGGTATAGGTTAGGTTCTCCAGCTGCTCCTGAAAACGGGGAGCCTACTGGCTCGTTATAATTGGTCCCCCGGCCAGATAGATTCTTTTTTTCTTTGGTGCCCATCTTTAGGTTTCCTAAAATTAATAAGTACCTCTTATTAAACTTTTGAATAAGAGTTAGTTTTAAAAAGAATGTTTTCTTCTCCGACTGGAGTTTTTTCTTTCAAATGTTACTATTAAAGTGTAATCGACTTTTTATGGAAGTAAGAAATAATTCGGGAATTTCCGGTTTGATTTGTTGAAATTTTGAAGTTTTGGGCATTTATACGGAATGCCCCTTCCCATAGAGATCAAAAAGAAGAACACAAAAAATGTCGGAAATCACAAAATTCATGCCATGAAATTTTAGATAAAAATTTATCTAACAAATTTTAGCGTGCATTTTGCTAATTTAAACTCATTTTTGTGTTATTTATTTTTCACGTGAGGCTTTCCGAATAAGTGCCTGGTTTTGGACTCAGCGTCGTATTTGCTGCGTTAAATTTTGCACAATTATTTAATTTTGATTATTAGAAAAATTTGATTTTACACTAGAAATTTAGGATATTTTTATTATTATCTCTCTCTAAAAAATGGCAAATGTTCCCATTATTTTACTTAAAGAAGAAACCGAGTCTGGACAAGAAAAAGGCCAAGTGCTCAGCAATATTAGCGCGTAGGCTTATTAGTCTTGGTTTTTTTTAAAAATTCATTTTTTAGTTGCATCGCTGTTGCAGACAGTGTTCGTACAACTCTATGCACTCGTGGTATGGATAAGCTTATTGTTGATCGAAAAGGTATTGTTTTTGGCTTAAAATTCATTTTTAAGGCAAAACTACTATTTCCAATGATGGCGCAACGATTCTGAAGCTATTGGATATTGTTTGCCCAGCTGCATTAGTTATGTGTGATATTGCCAAAAGGCAAGATGCTGGAGTTGGGGATGGCACTACCACTGGTACGTGGGGATCAGGGTGCTCAGATGAAATTGTCAGATTTAAGTTTTTTAAAGCTAAATTTAAGTAATTACTTGAATTCTAAAAACCAAATTTAAGTACAAATTCTTTAGACACCAAATATTGTCTAAATTTTCCTCTTTTATCAAAATTCATTTTTATGTGTCAATTTCGTCAACAAAATTTCGACAAAAATGAAGAATAAGGGGGAACGAGAGGGAAATTTTTTCAGATTTCGGGGTGGGGCTATAGCCCTTGTTGTCCCCCTGGCTACGCCACTGTTTTCTATATGTGTTCGTTATAAGGAATTTTTAGCATTTTCCTTCAGAAAGTATTTGTTTTCTTTAACTTTTCGCCAGAAAATAATGGACAAAATTAATTTTTTACTTATGATTTACTATAGCAAAGTATCGTTGATTTTTGAGTCAAAGGAATTCTACACTAGTGTACTTCCCTTGTAAGATGAAAATGCTCAGAAAATTACGATTTTTAATGAAAAACGAAAAATTGGGACTTTTTTGCTTGGGAAATTTAGAACATTTTGAGCGTTCTTTTGATATTTAAGTAAAATCCCCCGATTTAAGTATAATTTAAGTACTTAAATTATTTAAGTTTTTAGGGTCAAATTTAAGTAAATTACAGGAACTCCAGTCAATCTGACTGGCCTGGTGGGGACTTTTGTATGCTTATTCTTACTCCTTCACAACCCAACATGGTTGTGTGATGGGTAAAGATATATAAAAAAATCCTGAGTAATGAAAATTTTTCGAGAACAGTAATTTTTTAGTCATCGTTCTGGCAGCTGAATTTTTGAAACGAAACCGTTTATCGAAGATGTTGTTAACCCACAATTGATTATTCGAGCTTATACTAAAGCTTCCCAGTTGGCGCTCTAGAAATTGGAGGAATTGGCAATTAAAATTTCTGGAGAAAAAGCAATGCGTGAAATGCTTTTGAAATGTGCTTCTACGACTTTAAGCTCAAAATTGGTAGGAAAAATTAATATATGCCAACCGACTTTGGAGCTTAATTTTACGTCAAATTTTGATTTTTATGTGCTAATATTTTTTTGGTCTAAATTTTAATTTTTGGGCTCAAAAATCGGTTCAATACTGGATTTTTTTAACATTAAATTTCAGGTCTGTGCCGATCGACAACATTTCTCCGAAATGGCTGTGAACGCGGTTAGATTTTGGACACAATCTCCCATAGAATATGATTGGTATAGAGAAAATCAACGGCGGATCTTTGACAGTTGGATAAAATTTGCCTAAATTTTGTTTTAATACCTAATTTTTTAAGGACTCTAAATTGATCAAAGGCGTCGCATTTAAGAAAGCGTTTAGCTATGCCGGTTTTGAAATGCAGCCGAAACATTATAAGAACCATTGATTGCACTTTTGAACATCGAGTTAGAGTTGAAAGTAGAGAAAGATAATGCTGAGCTTCGGATTGCAAACACTTGTGATTATCAACAGGTATGTCGACTTGATTCGCGAAAATTTATACCCAAATATTTGGTCTTCAAAAAATTTGTCTAGGCTTAAAATTAATAAATCCACTTTTTCAGAGCTCAGAAAAATCAATGTATAAAATTGTTGAGATTTTTTAACAATTAGGGATCCAAAATATTTTTATAGCGTAAAATAATTTTATGCTAATTTTTTAGGTGCCGGAAAATATTTGAAAGCGGTATGCTTTCTTGTCGCTTAAAAAATTTTTTGACATATGGAATAATATTGCCAAAAAAATTTTTCAACAAAACTTTTCAAACATTTTTCGCCCCCACAATATTTTCGATATTTTTCAAAATTCGGGATTATGATAATAAAAATATATGTTTTTAACAAAATTCAAGTATTTCGAGTTTTGTAAATCGAATTTTTATAAAAAATAGAATTTTTATAATCGATAATTTGGTAGAAAAATCTGATTTTTGCATACAAAAAATGGAAAAATAAGAGAAATCAGCAGATTAGGAAC
Source organism: Acrobeloides obliquus (assembly GCA_034698545.1). NCBI lineage: Eukaryota > Metazoa > Nematoda > Chromadorea > Rhabditida > Cephalobidae > Acrobeloides > Acrobeloides obliquus. Next base: position 2,991 of record JAQGBS010003250.1, read on the forward strand.
CCTGGCCAAAAACGTATGAAAATGTTATATAGCGAAAAAATTTATGTTGCAAAAAAAAAATTTGCAAAATTAACCATTTATGTAAACCGTATGCCATTTATTTCATATTTTTAGTTCTCGAATTTCCTCCGAACGCAAGTCACCCAACTATCTGATGCCCCACCGCGACTAGTGGCTATGTGGATCCATTTATTGGTGGTGGACGTTACATACCTCAAAGTATGGGTGGCCAAGGAGGTGGCGATTTCGCAGATCCGATTACTGGCGGTGGACGATATGTACCTAGCTCCGGTGGAGAAAATATGCACGTGAAAGGTTTTCTTCGATTGTTAAAATTGTGGAAAATCGCAATTTTTAGGATTGATTGATAAAAGCGACCCCGCAGTGACCTAGTACCTTTACGCGAGAATTTTATTTTTGGCTATGAATGTTCGTCGGCAAAAGCCCTGGAAAAATTGATGGAAAACAACCAATTACAAGAAGAGCCATTGGACGCGCAGGAATTGGAGTCGCTAGCCGAGATGTTTAAAAATGGTGATTATGCTGTTACGGATGCTCATATTAGTGCATTGAAGCGTGGTTTGGATTGGCATCTTTCTAATATTACACCGATTTTGGACATGTTTCGCTTGGCATTGTTGAATCCATCGTTGAACAATGTGTTTTGTTCGATTCATGAGGTAAGCACCGGGCCGATCGCTCGCAGTTTCTTCGAGCGGCTCTTCTGGGCGATATGTAACCTACTTAAAAGTTTGACTTTTTCGAAGGAAATAAGAAAAAATAGAATTTTTATCAAAAATTGATTTTTTTACATTAAGATTGAGCTCAAATTTTGGCTAAAAATCGATTTTTATACTCAAATTTAACATAGGATTTGGTCGGTTAACCAAACCGGTCGTAATTTTGGCCAACTAACATGATAACCGGTTCCAAAAAACGCGGTTAACTTGACCTTTGTTAAAATTGACCTTCGTTACTTTTCCATTATCATTTTTCCTAGCGTCAAGAACGAACTACAAAATTTCGCCCCTTAGTAAAAATTAATTTTTTACAATAATATCCATTTTTCAACAAAAAATTTGAAAATTTAGTCAACTACATTACCACCACTCTTAGCATCGCCTCTTTCTGGCTACGCCACAGTTTTGGATCTAAAATGAGATCAATTTTCTACAAAAATTGATATTTGAGCTCAAGGTTGACTTTTTTGGGTCTAAAAATATTCTCGAAATCGGGTTTAAAATCTGTTCAGAATTTTGGTGCTACCTGAAAATTTCAACAAAATCAGCTATTTTCCACTAGAATTTTTCATTTTTCAGTCAAAAACAAGGGTGGTAAATGCAGAAATAGAATATTCTTTATCAAAAGCTCGAGAGAATCCATTAAAGTGGCGCCAAAGTTGTCTTATTGAAACTTCCAATCGTGCAATTAGTAAGGCATTAGTTTTATAGCTCGGTCCCCAGGTTATTTCTTTGGCATCAAAGCCCTTGAGCGCCGAAGGCGCTCGGTCTCCCGGTTGTAAACATCAACCAAGTTTTTTTTTTCGATTTTAATTTCAAAAAATTCCAATTTTACCACTGATGTTAAGATGACTAATTTTTGTTTTTGTTTGATCGTCTAAATGAATTCCCTTAATCGAAAAAAAATGAGAATAAAAAACTTAATTGTATCGGCTGATTTTTGTGGGTGTAAACAAAATGCATTTCGCGCATAAAGCGAGCTGCTTGTCTTTTTATTTTTGGTCATTTTCTTTCTTTTCAGATCGAGCTGGAAAAACAATGGCGCTTCCTATCGTATCTCTTATTTTATTTCTCAGTACTTATGCCTATTGTCAAAATGTTCTTTTTGTGTTGTCTTCCCCGGATGATGATTGCAACGGTCGATGCGCCGTCAATGAACATTGCTTAAGACCCGTCGGGTAAATTAATTTTTTTATGAATTTTGAGTGGTGCTGCCGGTGAACGTACCTATTATTGGCCCTATTTCAGACCGAAGCGACCTTATGATAACTCCAAATTTTGCTTAAAGGATGTAGATAAAAATTTCCTAGCAAGTAGTTATGAAAGTTAGGGTTGTTTAGTCTTTATTCCCGTCTTTTTTACCCCTATGAACATAAGTGACTGAGAGGGTTAACTCGTTGGTGAGGGTAGGTGGTATGGAGTAAATTTGTCAGAATCGAGATTTTTTGTCGAGATCCAAAAAAAATCGATAATGTTCGTGAGAGAATATGAGAAAATGCTAAGAACAATAAATAATTTTGTTATAGAAAAAAAACAAATTTGCATTTTTGTTGGTCAATTTGAAAATAATTTTGATGAAAAATGAGAGACCCAAATTCGAGATTGTCGAGGCTCTCGAATTTGATATCTAGATTTTCTTGGGATCTAATAGATCTCAATATTCGAGAGTCTCGATTTCGAGATCTCGGTTTTCGACAAATTTGTTTGTTGTTTATTGAATGCTAAAATTTAGCTATTACGGCCCTCGGTTTTGTGGTGTGAAGTGGGCTGATTTTGGAATAACATGACTGGTTACGTTGAGGGATTGCTCGGACAAAAGTGTCCTCCCTGCCAACCTATTCCCTACTCGTGCCCTATTATCCCTACTACAACTACCACAGTTCCTGGTACCTTGTCTACTATCACTGCTGATGACACCTTGTATAACCTAACTCCTAATCCTATTTCAGATGTTTCGCCTACTCTTGCTTCGGAAGTAAGTCATTTTAATATATATGAATGGGTATATGAAAATGAGTGATTGAATTTTTTTTCGAGTCACAAGAATCCAAATAGAAGTGGGCTCTGGGTGTTTGAGAAATTTCTACCGTTAATAGAAAAAGAACCTTTTAGACATGCTTTGGCTATTGGATTGTATGCGCGCTTCTGGCTGTAGTGATCCTTTTTCAAGTTACCATCATGGTTGGCATGGTTTGTTCCCGAAAAATGCAATCCAATTCCTATACACTTCCAGTTCCAATCCATACTGCTTGTGCCACCCATGCTGCTCAACCTCCTACTGGTCCTCCACCACCTAGTGTACCTGGTGCTATTACCAGTTCCGGGTTTGTGGGTATAACTTTACCAAGATTTCGAAAATGTATAATAAATTGAATTTTTAGATGTTCCCCTCGATACAATACCCTCTGTAAGTCAATTTTCTGGACCTGTCGTTGCTACCTCGACAGGCAACCCTGGCTCCGTGTGGAATACTATTACGAAACCTATCCGTCGTATCAAAAAATTGCGTCACAAGCTTGATTGGACTGAGGATGGTTTTCCGCAAACTAGCTCTATTACTCACATTACCAGCGTCTAAAGTGCTTTGCTATATCACCCGAATATTAAACTGTTGCTCATTTTATATAAATATTTTTATAAATAAATATTCATCTTGGGGGGGGGGGTTCAATTTTCTATAATCCCCTTTTTTTTGAACAGTTATATAACCTACGTTAAAAATTTTATTTTATTTTTTCATTCTCGTGAAAGTTCGTGCTCGAAAAGATAAGTAAAACACTTTTCATGCTTGATTTACTTACTCATTCAAAAAAAACATGAAAGTATTGCTAGGAAAAAAAATTTCTCAAACGAATAAACGCTTTCTTATAAAACATTTCTTAGAACGAATAAACACAAGTCATTAAAATGGCTCAACGTATGTATAAGTAATTTTTTATCGTAGCCTTAATAGATGCATTATTTTCCCAAGTTGGTCTTTAACGGTTAAGTGGGTGTATTGAAGTGAAAATCAAACATTTTTTGACTTTTATGAAAAATATAACAATTCATAGATTTAATAGATGCATTATTTTTCTGGTCTTTAATGGTTAAGTGGGTGTATTGAAGTGAAAATCAAACATTTTTTGAATTTTATGAAAAATCTAACAATTCATAGATTTTTAAGTAGTGAATCGCTTGGGCGCATTCTCAAAGTGTACGAATGCTTTCTTGAGGAAAAGCCAGTCCCGGTTCTCTTATTGTGGTAAAGCAGCGAAAAAAAAATGTAAAGGTCCCATTTTGGAGTTTTTTGACATGGCCTGACACAAATCCTCCTTGCAGGCCTGAGGTCCCGGAACATTTTCAAGTCTGAATAACCCAAATGGAAATGTTTTCGATTTTCTATAACCTGTGAGGATCCCTCCCCCAACGATGTTCAAATCTGCAAAAATATAGTAAGCTTTTATGGCCGAATGGATTGGATCTAGATTTAAGTTTTAAACGGTGAATGTTCGATCCGCAGAGATCTTAGCATAACTCAAGATTTCGTTATTTATCATATGTGGTGAAATCTAGAGTAATGATTCTAGGGGTATTGAAGCGAAAATCGCATTAATCAGGGTCAGAGTAAATTTTTTCATTCGAAAATACGCGCAATCACTTACTCACAAAAATTATCCTCGTGAATTTTGCATCAAAACGATAAAACTTTGTTGAAATCTGTTCGATATGGGGATCTTTTTATTTCGGCCCATTAAGTATACATAAGTGCCTTAGACTTTTAAGCCTTCATTAAATTTCTCAAGATGTTTTTTTGATTCTAAGTTTCATACGTGCCATTAAAAAGAATCTTTTTCGCAGGATTTTCAAAGAACTTAAACATGTGAAAAATATCGCATATTGACTATATTTGTTGATATTTTTTCGGGATTTTACGAAATCTAACAAAGAATTAATTGCGGTTTGAGTCTGCTCGTCGTGAAATCAGACTCTTTTTTGAACATTATTAATAACTAATGATCTCCGGTAAAATCTTAGACGTATTTTTCTTAAACAATGTTTTAAATTGTTCATAAAAGATAAAATTAGAAATTTTCATGAAATGCAAAAATCTTTGGCACAGGGCGATTTGAACAAGCGCCTTTAAAAGACCAGCCCAGTGATTTAAAATCATATGAAAAAAAGTTGCTAAAAATCGATTTGTAAGAAAAAAAAGTATATGAAGAAATTTGTTAGACATCACTTTGTATAATTATTGGGCATTTTTTCGCTCCCTGTACATTTTTGCAATATATTTTTACAGACCGGCATGTTGACTGATTTTGACCAAAAATTTTAATCACGAAAATGTGTAGCCTGTTTTAAACAACGTAACAAAATTTTCGAATTTGTCAAAAAAACTTTTTGGTAAAACGCTTCAATCTATTTTACTAATAAAAGTTACTCAGAACTATTATATACATATATCGGCAAGGTGGCGGGGGGAGGGGACCCTAATGCGGTAGTTCCCCACCACCTCCACCAAAAAAAGGATTTTTTTTTTCGAAAATTTTTGCGTTTTATCATAGCTGCCTTAATTAATGCTTTTCTACATTTTACCACATGTTTGCTATCAACTCTCAAAAAATGAAATAAAAAATTCTCATGTGCCGGTCTCTATATATATTTTCCTTTGTTCAGACCATAAATTTTACTCACATCTTGAGCCAATGAGAAAAGAATTTGTAACAATAAATTTGCAAATAATATAAGATGATTAATATTTTTCACAACCATGGCAAGCTAAAAAAGTTTATCTTTTTGTTTCAAAGACCAGTCCAGTAAGTTAGAATAATATGAAAAAGATATATTTTGAAAGATCATGAAAAATGGTGTATTTTTTTGTTATTACGGCATGATCTGAATCGTTGTGTTTTCGTGATAATTGTGTTTGAAATTTTGAATTTGTTACAAAATCTTCGTTGTAATATACAAAATTTTTTGCGGAAAAATCGATTTTTGCATCAATGTTTTAAATTTTCATAAAATGAACCGTGTAGCAATTTTTTTATAGCTAAATGAGACAAACTAAATAGCATCAAATTATTCAATTTGAACATTGTTTTGGGTTATTGAAACGAAAATTCTGATTCATGTTTTCGTTTCACTAACTCAAAACAGTGCAGAAAAAGTGGAAAATATAGATTCTTCATGGAAAGTATAGATTTTTTTCCAACTTTTCAAATTTATACTAGGTTTTAAAAATTTTCTAACATTAAATCTGACTAAAAACCAAAAATGATAGATGGGCACTTTTTTTTTCATATCATTCTTGTGGTGTCTAGTGTTAGGTGTGGTTTGCGACCCTGCGGTTACCGAGTTCTCCCCCTGAGCTTCAACAATGGACGGGAACGGCAACCAGTGCCACGGAAAGCATTTTAACGAAAATGGTGCACATAATAACATAATGGCGAAATTCCCTACTTTTATACTTCCCTTTCGGTTTGGATGGTTGATCAGGCCGTCCAATCAGGGTTGTAAAATTTTATCGAGAAGTACCGCCTTTATCGACATTGCAGTAAATTGCCCCATTCAAAATTTCTGTTCGCGTTTTTGATCTAGACTACCGTAGTTATTTTCTATACCTGTGATTATAGTTAAACTTATGTGGATGAATAAGCAAAAAATTTTTGATTGTACCTCCTGCTTATATTCTTTTGAAACCTTTTTGCTTTTCCGGAAACAATTTTGCTTAAATGGATCGCTTTATGGTTCATGGGTACGATAGGGATGTTCGTCATCGTCTTTGAACCATACGGTAACGTAAAAAATGTGAAAGAGAAAAAATGGAAAAGGAAGGAAGGGAAAAAAAATTATGACTGACAAAAATAATGCGTAATTTTGAATTATAGATATTTGTTATATTTCTATGCGCGCTTATGAGCTCGTTGACTTTTGGAATACTTTTTTGGCTTGGTTGGATTCGAACCCACGTCTCCCAACTTCAAGTTGGTTGCTCTTCCGTTGAGCTACAAGCCCCTTCCAACAAGTCAAATTGACGTCCTTCACACGGAATACAACTTCGTGTGGCATTTTTCGGAATATGCATCATACAGAATTATAGTATCGCGGCATCGCACGAAATTGGGTCGCACGGACTTCGCGTAATATAGTATCGCGGCATCGCACGAAAATGAGTCGCACGGACTTCGCGTAATTGCATAAGATTTTGCCTTGTTCGGGCCATGCAGTCGGAAACCAAACGAGTTCGACTCGTCCGTTTACGGTTAACTATCGGGCGAAAATAGGGGATTGTCCCTGGTCCCTGTTACTTGTAGGTCCCGTACCCCTTTCGGGCTGGATAGCTTAAAAACTATGTCTCCGGGACCTTGGGGTGAGAAGCGCTATGATGCCTATCTAACCACGGGTGGATTCGTGGCTTTGATGTAACCGCCCCTCGTTTGTTGTGCCATACCTCTAGTGTATCCCGGGTTGATAGGTAGCCTTTATTAGAATTAATAGTATGCCCAAATATCTTACAAAGCACAAGCAAACATAAATCAAGAAAGAGGGGAACACACACAACTGGGCTAGGCTAATACATAGCAGCGACTCAAGGCCCGGAGGCGATGCCTTACTTTAAAGGCTAGACATGGACGTCACGTCTCTCTCTGTTCCGAGAGATGACGTTTGCGGATTGCTCCGCTACAAGTGTATTGTATTGTCTAGCGATCGATCTAGTCTAGTTCTGACTATTCAAGAAATTGAGTGGTTGGATTCCGAACCCTGGAACGAAGAAAAGAATTTCCTCACTGAGTTGAGACGATCCACTAGTTCAAACGTAATTTCGACAGGTAGCAGCGAGTGGTTACGATCCACCGACCTCTGGGTTATGGGCCCAGCACGCTTCCACTGCGCACAATACAAAATATTGAAAATCATAAAATTTATGTTCTTTTAACATTTAAATTTGTCTCTGTTTTGAACAGATTTGATATGTGAGCATACTAAATAATAATGAGTATCTAATCATAAAAAAATCAGTGTATTTATAAAATCTTCACTGGCAAAAGTTCTTCAATCATGGTTATAATCAATTTGAAGGTAATCGGTAAATCAATCGGCTAAAACATTTTAATAAAAATTTCCTTTTTTTAAATTTATTAAAAGACCAGTCCACTAGAAAAAAATACTATGAAAAAGTTATATATTCGGAAAGTTCGTGAAAAATTGAGCATTTTTTATTTTTACGGTAACCTCGGAATCGTTATCGTTGCCGAGATAATCGCGTTTGAAGTTGGCGATTTTTGAAATCTGTGTATTACAACGAAAACATGAACGCAATGAAAATTCGTCTCTGAATCAATAAAAGCTGTGTATTGACGCGAAAAACTTTTTCATTTTTCCTTGACTTACGAAAACTGCCAAAAAAAATTTGATTTTGTTCAACACACAACTTTTATTGATCCGGAAACGAATTTTACTGCCTTCATGTTTTCGTTGTAATATACAGATTTCAAAAATCTCGAACATCAAGCGCAATTATCTCACAAACTACAACGATTCAGAACATACCGTAAAAACAAAAAATGCTTCATTTTACATGAACTTTCCGAATATATAACTTAGTGTTTTTTCCGAGTGGACTGGTCCTTTAAACCTTACATCTTCATGAGAGCTTTCTTCTCCATAAAACCATGCTATTGCTTGATTAAAGTAGGAGTTTACCTAAAAATTTTTCTTATTTACAAATTTAAGTGTGGCCCGTGATAATGTAAATTGGATTGAGCTTTGGGTGTTTTTTTTTACGTTTTCTTTGGCACCTATGGAAATACCTTTTTGAACATCTTGACTATCATGTGTGTTTTAATATCAGTATAACAAGATGCAATGACATCATTTACCACAATGTCTCCAAATTCAGTCTCTGGCGAGTAAACTCCCGTGCTTACGACCATGTCTATTTTTTGAATCTGTTTGATCATAACATGAATTTTTGTCTAGAATTATTGAAAAATAGAAAAATCCTAGAAACAAATTTAAATTTACATTATCCACTACAAATAAGCAATCTCCAATTTTAAGTTGCTCAGAGAAAATTATAGTCTTATGCACATC